>SKCR01045836.1:0-66715 GCA_019454045.1 Zanthoxylum bungeanum
GATTTCTTCATTAAGAAACCCATTAAGAAAAAAGGGGTTTTGGCATCCATTTTCCAAATATCATAATCATGGTAAGCAGAGATAGCCAATAAAATCATAATAGACTTTATCATCACTATTGGTGAAAAGATTTCATCATAGTCCACACCTGGCCTCTGAGTATAACCTTTAGCAACCGGTCGGGCCTTGAATGTTTCAACCTTCCCATCAAGCCCTTGCTTCCTTTTTTAAACCCATTTACAAGTTACAACCAACGAAAGAAATTCTCTCGAGAAGCGGAACCACGTTCCAAACTTGATTATCATGCATAAAGTTTAATTCGGATTCTATGGAGCATTGTTTTTATCTTTTACTTTTTTGTCTGAATTTTACACCCCGGTTAAACAACAGATAACGGTACTCCATGACTCTAAGTTGGTTCTTTCAGTTTCCTAAAATTACTGATACCTTATAATCAAGGCATGTAATAAACTCTTGCAAAACACCACAAATATTTTTCTTCTCCCCCCCAAAATGCTCTAATGAAAATTTACAAAGCACGCACCGAAAGAATGAGGCTTCTTATGATCCATGGTATTCCTAGTGATATTCGTTGGGTAATTGAAGCAGAGGTTTGTTTGACAGGTGAGTCATCTGACTCTTTCATTTCTTACATGCATGGTTTAGGAAAAAACACCTATGCTAAGAAACATAGAGCTAAACAATTAGGTGTTTGTTATAAATGTGCACGTTGGATGTGCAACACACGTTATCATTCCTTAGGAATGGTGCCTGACAATCACGAAGATAAAATTCAATTCATTAGAGACAACTTGAGTAAGGAGTCTTTGGATGATATATGATTGACTATTGATATGCATCATAATGGACATGTTCATCGAGTGATTCACAATTTGCATACACAATTTAAAAAAAAAGACAACAATATTGTCTCGGGAATCTAACTTTAAGAGACCCTGTTTGCCAATTTATAAGAAAATTAGATGGGAAGCATATCCCCGACCCATAGAGGGCGTTCAAGCCGTTACTGGAAGTAAAACCATGTTAGGGATATGCCCTATACCCAACTTGTGGATGAGCTATATGTACATGTATTTGTAATATTTTCATTAATTAATAAAATGGCAATCTTTATTATACATGTCTTACATAACTTATATGAATCACCAACATTGTAATAAAGCCCTTAGAGTAATAAGACGATGGCTTCCTCGCCTTATGAGAATCATTACTCTTAAATGTTCTTAGTCATAGTTTTGTGAATAATCTGGGCATTCACAAAGCGGAGAGACTAGCATGATGATATTATCTGCCCTTAAGTGGGGTAGCCGATCTCATAGGCTACTAGCGAGGATCCGTCCGCTTGGTGTATCACATGGAAGCATGAGTTGCTCGTGTCCATCGAACTGACCGCCGAAAGTTTTCATATGAAGTGTTTATCCCATGTGTCTGTGAGAACTTTCATGTATCGATTATATGACTAGTCATTAGACTTGAGGTCTTTACAATCTTATGTGTGGATCAAATAATTTGACATTCTCCTTCCCCGGTTCAAAAGATCCGGTCATAAGGGTATGATTGGGTCATTTGTTGAAACACATGAAGTTTGTAAAGATACAACAGAGAATCGCCACTCTCTCGGATAATATTTTCTTATAAGAGTAGTATTACAGTTCGCGGGTTGATATGTGTGATCAGTGCTTGAGACTGTGGCCACAACGGAAGAATCATGTGAGATTCTTGGGTTAGCACGATTCATGACACTATCAACATCATACCTTTGACCATATGGGTAGACACTTTTTGTACCCTAGGTCAATATGTGGGGATACAGTGAGGCGATGGACCGTATCATATATAAATCGCATACAAAATGAGTATATATATCTTTCATTCTCATTTGGGGGCCTTGGCATGTTGCTAGATGTCAACCTTGGTCATTGAAATCGAACGACCATCTGATCAGAGGATAATTTATGTTCGATTAAATTATCACGATTCATTTCATGTCCAACTTGAGGGGAACCCAAAAAGTCACACACAACAAAGTCGAAATCAATGGTTAGCAGTGCACATTACATATTTAACAGCATATATGATTGCTGTAGGAATTGTTCATAAATGGTTCAATATGTTTAATTATTGAACATATCATTTATGAGGTTCCATATTGGCTTAGGGATTGGTGAATGACGATAGGGGCAATTTGGGAATTGAAATAAAAAAAATACTATTCACGTAAAAAATACTAAGCCCTCATGGATTTTCTCTTGGGCTATACCTAAAAGGCCTCATACCAATGAAGATATATGTCCATCCTTATATGCCCATGATCTTCCCCATTTCTAACCAATGTGGGACTTTGTTTGCACACCCAACAATCCTCCCCTCGAACAAAGGACCACAAAGGATCATAGAGCCTCCCCTCAAACGATCATCCATCCGTCCACTCTAGCCCAGGCCAACTCCTCTTCACCGTGTTGGGATTAGGACACGTCCATGAAGACCAGAGCATACCGCTTATCTAACCGAGCACATTCACGGATCACGATCGGGGCTCACCACCTTTTTATTTAGTATTCTGAGGATTCATCCACATGGCTAACTCCGGGGCATGGCTCTGATACCATTGTTGGGAAGCGGCCGCGAGTGCGCAGCGGAAAAAATAAATAATTAAAATTATGATGCCGCTTTCCCTTTACCCAAGACCCATTTGTTTTGATTATTCTACAAGCCTAGGCATGTTACTATATATTCTAAGCATAAAACTCATAAAACATGCAAAGAACATAAACCTAAACATGCTAACTATCATAAGAACTCTAATTAAAATAAAGAAAGAAAAAGACTTACTTGAACCGTAGACTCCTCCAGTCCTCCCGCCAATTTACAAGCTTCTCTCGAACTCAGCAAGCTCTTCCACGTTTCAAAGAGCCACCCAAGTGTGTGGCCTCCAAAGATGTACACACCAAAGTCAAAACTCAACGGCAAGACTACGCCTTGAGTGCACGGGTATTTTGCCATTGGTGCTAGCCTAGGCAAATACCTCAAAACTTTTAACTCGAGGTTCCTCTAGTCAATTAGACTTAAAGATCCTCAAAATCAGTGGCTTACTCTTAAAACTTTAGAGTTGCTCACTTATATAAACCCAAGATTTGAAAGGTTTGGTGCAAAAATTTGTGAAGCATTCTTTGGGTTTATATAGTGCTCCAAAGACAACAAAATTAATTAAGAATCCGATGTGGGATAAAAACCAATTTAATCTTAGCCATTGGATCTTAATTTAGTGGTTTAATGAGATTATAAAACCCTAATAAGAGTTTGGGCCGAAATGGAATTCAAAACAAATAACAAAATTTTTTTACTATTCACATAGTACTATTCACGTGGTACTATTCATGTGAATAGTATTTTTTTATTCCAATTCCCAAAGTGCCCCTATCGTTATTCACCAATCCCTAAGCCACTTTGGAACCTCATAAATTATCTGTTCAATAATTAAACATATTGAACCATTTATGAACAATTCCTACAGCAATCATATATGCTGTTAAATATGTACTGTGCACTGTTAACCATTGATTTCGACTTTGTTGTGTGTGACCTTTTGGGTTCCCCTCAAGTTGGACATGAAATGAATCGTGATAATTTAATCGAACATAAATTATCCTCTGATCAGATGGTCGTTCAATTTCAATGACCAAGGTTGACATCTAGCAACATGCCAAGGCCCCCAAATGAGAATAAAAGATATATATACTCATTCTGTATGCGATTCACATATGATACGGTCCATCGCCTCACTGTATCCCCACATATTGACCTAGGGTACAGAAAATGTCTACCCATATGGTCAAATGTATGATGTTGATAGTGTCATGAATCGTGCTAACCCAAGAATCTCACATGATTCTTCCGTTGTGGCCACAGTCTCAAGCAGTGATCACACATATCAACCCGCGAACTGGAATACTACTCTTATAAGAAAATATTATCCGAAAGAGTGGCGATTTTCTGTTGTATCTTTACAAACTTCATTTGTTTCAACAAATGACCTAATCATACCCTTATGACCGGATCTTTTGAACCGGGGAAGGAGAATGTCAAAGTTATTTGATCTACACATAAGATTGTAAAGACCTTAAGTCTAAGGACTAGTCATATAATCGATAATGAAAGTTTTCACAGACACATGGGATAAACACTCCATATGAAAACTTTCGGCGGTCAGTTCGATGGACACGAGCAACTCATGCATCCATGTGATACACCAAGCGGACGGATCTCCGCTAGTAGCCTATGAGATCGGCTACCCCACTTAAGGGCGGATCATATCATCATGCTAGTCTCTCCGCATTGTAAACGCCCAGATTATTCACAAAACTATGACTATGAACATTTCAGAGTAATGATTCTCATAAGGCATGGAAGCCATCGTCTTATTACTCCAAGGGCTTTATTACAGTGTTGATGATTCATATAAGTTATATAAGACACATATAATAAAAATTGTCATTTTATTAATTAATGAAAATATTACAAATACATGTACATATAGCCCATCCACAAGTTGGGTATAGGGCATATCTCTAACAATCTCCCACTTGCACTATAGCCAACTAGTATGAATCTGGACACCATACTCTCAGGTGTGCCTATCATGCTTTTGTTGAGTCAGCCCTTTAGTCAGAGAATCTGCAAGATTATCTTCTGTGGGTATTTTCTAATAACTTCTTTTCTCTCAATAATCTCCCTGATGAGATGAAATCGCCTGAGTAGATGCTGCAATATACTCGGCTTCAGTGGTGGAGTCCGCTGTAGCTGACTGCTTTGAGCTTTTCCAACTGACAACACCACCATTCAAAGTAAACAGATATTTTGTTTGCGATCTGCTGTCATCCCTATCGGTCTGAAAGCTCGCATCACTGTAACCAATGAATTTCATCTCAGAACAGTCTTCGTATGTCAAAAACACATCCTTAGTTCTTCTTAGATACTTGAGGATTGTTTTGACAGCTGCCCAGTGTTGCTCACGAGGATTTGCCTGATACCTGCTCGTTATGCTGAGAGCATAAGAGTAATCAGGTCTTGTTCATAGCATGACGTACATGATCGATCCTATTGCTGAAGCATAAGGGATCCTACTCATACGCTCTCTATCTGAAGGAGTATGTGGACATTGCTCTTTAGATAATTTGATCCCATGACAAGTAGGTAAATTACCTCTTTTGAAATCTTCCATTTTGAATCTTTTCAAAACTTTTTCTATGTACGTAGATTGAGAAAGTCCTAACAACCTCTTAGATCTATCACGATAGATTTTAATGCCGAGGATGTAGGCTGCTTCTCCCAAATCTTTCATAGAGAAATTCTGAGATAACCATTGTTTGGTGGCTTGCATCATTGGAATATCATTCCCGATGATTAATATGTCATCGACATATAATACAAGAAATACAACAGCACTCCCACTACTTTTCCTGTAAACACAAGGCTCGTCTACATTTTTGATGAAGTCAAATTCTTTGATTGTCTCATCAAATCGTATATTCCAACTTATGGAGACTTGTTTGAGTCCATAAATGGATCGTTTAAGCTTGCATACTTTATTATGATCATCCTTAGATGCAAACCCCTGAGGTTGTGTCATATAGACTTCCTCTACGAGGTTCCCATTAAGGAAAGCTGTTTTGACATCCATCTGCCAAATCTCATAATCAAAGTGTGCAGCTAGTGCCAGTAAAATTCGAATGGACTTTATCATTGCAACAGGCAAGAAGGTTTCCTCATAGTTAATTCCTTGGATTTGTCTATAACCTTTCGCCACCAACCTAGCCTTATAGGTTTGGATGTTGCCTTCTGCATCAGTTTTACGCTTGTAAATCCACTTGTTGCCTATGGGTTTTATCCCTTCAGGTGCATCTACCAAGTCCCAGACTTGATTCTGATACATAGAGTCTATTTCGGATTTCATGGCCTCAAGCCATTTGACTGAATCAATGTCACACATTGATTCGTCATAATTGGTGGGATCGTCATTATCAATGACCTGATCATGTTCCTCATCAATATGGAAACCATATCTTTCAGGCTCATGTCTTTCCCTACTAGACCTTCTGAGTTCATAACCTTGTGGTTGTTCCGTCGCTGCCCTTTTGAGGGGCTTGAGGTTTAGTTTTATGTTAGTTTGTTCTTCTCGTACCTCATCGAGGTCAAGTCTACTCCCATTATATTTCTTGAGAAGGAATTCATTCTCTAGAAATTTAGCATTTCGTGAGACAAATATTCTTTGTTCATTTGGGACGTAGAACACGTATGCTCTTGAGTTCAAGGCATATCCTACAAACTTACATTTAACTGCCCTATCATCCAATTTGTTAGTTTGTGTGAGCTTGACATATGTGTCACATCCCCAAACTCTTAGATAACTAAGACTATGATGTTTCCCAGACCATAACTCATATGGTGTTTGACTAACAGTCTTGGAAGGAACTTGGTTTAGTAGTAGTGTTACAGTTTCTAAAGCAAGACCCCAAAATTAAAGAGGTAGATCCGTGCCTGGCATCATTGATCGGGCCATATCTAATAATGTCTGATTTCTCCTTTCGGAGAACCCATTATGCTGTGGAGTTCCCGGAGGAGTCCACTGGGAAACAATGCAATTTTCTCTCAAGTAATCTTGAAATTCGTTGCTTAAGTATTCACCACCTCGGTCAGACCTTAGTGACTTAATACTTTTATTAAGCTGGTTTTCTACTTCAGCTTTGAAGTCTTTGAATTTCTCAAAGGATTCAGATTTGTACCGCATAAGGTACACATACCCATATCGCGAGTGATCATCGATAAAGGTAATGAAGTAGGAGAATCCACCTCTAGTGGTGACTGACATTGGTCCGCATACATCAGAATGTATGAGTTCTAATGTCTCCGTTGCACACTGTCCTTTACATTTGAAGGGTAATTTTGTCATTTTACCAAGTAAACAAGACTTACAAGTTCCATAAGGTTCATATTTGAAGGGTCTGAAATACCCACTCTTCTTATGTAGCTTAGTTAATCTTGTTTCATTGATATGACCTAAGCGACTATGCCATAGAAGTGATTCATTGAGATTATTCGAGTTAACGTTGTATATATTAGAGGTTGAACATTCTTTGTTAGTTTGTAAGACATAGATACCATTATTCAAAATACCATCTCCATATTTTATTTCATTGAAATAAATAGAACATTCATTACAACTTATTAGGCATGAAAAGCCTTTGTTATATAAAGAAGAAATTGAAATGATGTTCTTTACTAGAGAATGTACATAAACACAATCTTCTAAGTCTAAAACTAAACCATTCGGCAAAACTAATGAATAAGTTCCCACGCACAATGCAGCCAGTTTTGCTCCATTACCCATGAGTAAGTCAACCTCCCCATGACAGAGCCTCCTACTGTTTCTCAGGCCCTGCACATTGTTACACAAGTGAGTCCCACAACCGGTGTCAAGCACCCAAATAGAAGGTTCAGAGTTTTGAGAATATAGTTCAATCATATACAACATACCTGAAACATTGGGCTTCTTGGCCTCTTGGGCTTCCCTAACTTCCTTGGATTTCAAGGATCTGCAGTCTTTCTTCCAATGACCCTTCTTTCCACAAAAGAAACATTTCCCCTTTCCCTTTTTCCTCTCCACCTTACCATTGGGCTTTAGGTGATCTGGAGCCTTGGCCTTGCCCTTATTTTTCTTTGGGCCTCGTGGCTTCAGGTCCGTACCCGTAAGCATGATGGAGGTTTTAAGCTCCGGTTTCAAGTCCTTCTCTGCTTACTTTATCAGATTGTGCAATTCTGCTAAAGTAGCTTCTTTATCAGACAGATGAAACTGCATAATAAAGTTAGAGAATTCTTTTGGTAAGGACTGAAGAATTAGATCCTGACATATCTCATGATCAATGATGAACCCGAGGTTGGCCAATTTTTCAATGTGGCCAATCATCTTAAACACATGTCCACTAACGGATCATTCCTTATACCTTGTTTGGAATAAGGCACATGACACTTGGAATCTCACGGTATGAACGGAAGTTGCATACAACTCCTTCAAGTAAAGATGATGGTTTGAGCATCCATATCTTCGTGAGCTTTCTGAAGTTCGTCCGACATAGAGCCAAGCATTATGCAAGCTACTTGCTCATCATCATCGACATGTTTCTTCCAAGCATCAAATGTATTTTGGTCAGCATCTTCTGCGGGTTCAGGGGGAAAATGTCTTTCAAGAACATAGAAAATATTTCCTTGTCGTAAGACAATTTTAAGATTTCTAAACTAGTCATTGTAGTTGTCCCCTTTGAGCTTATGTTCATCAAGGATGGAACGAAGTGATACTCTATTTGCCATTTGAATGTTTGTGAAATATTTTAACCCACCTGTTAAGAGAGAATGTTAAAATTAGGAATATGTTTTTCATTAATGTTTCATCATAACATGGGCTTTTAATATTATGAATTTGCTCTCACTCAATTGTTTTAAAATTTTAAGCAAATCGCATCAACCCTAATATGATGGATTTCTTGTGGGCAAGGATCCCATTATCATCATTTCATAACTCCAACTAGGGCCGATCGTTATAAAATACGATAATTTGGTAGGTTCCCAACCAATTTATGATATAAATCACAATTCATTGATCATTGGGTTGGGCAATCAAACATGTCATAGCTTATGCTAGTCCTTGTGGACACCCAATCTTTGCCACTAAGTTATAAGACCACGCCTAAGGGTCGCTGCGTCTTATGACTCAGAAAAGTCAAACCATTGTCAATAGTACGATTTAGGGACAAATTGGTATTGGTCAGTCTGGTAAAGCCTAGTCCTGCCAATACGGTTTAAGCCATTTGGGTCTATACTTTACAATGAGAGGAAAATTTTAGACTTAAATTATTATTGAGGATTTTAGAAAGTTTAAGTGAATAACTGTCAAATGGATTCCTCCATTGAAAATTCCCCAGAGGGAGGGTGTAGCGAACTCTCTTAAATACCCTTACCTCTTAGGCTCTTATCGCATTGGTGACATGAATAAACAATAGATCCTCCAAATTAGTCCAACACTTTAAATATGCTTTAAGGTAAGCTTTGAGTAAATGATTATCTAGTTGTCTTCATAGCTTTTCCTTTTGGCTATAAAAAGGTAGTGAGTAAAGGAAGACACCAAATCATTATCTAACTCTAGTAATACATTTGGTTAAATTAACTTTAGTTTGGAAAGTTTTATTAACGCCTTGGTCCCACCCCACTTGTATATTTTAGAATGTCTTTTATTATAAACAAGTGATTTATATTTATTAGCCTTAAAGGTAATAAATCTCTAAGTTCATCACAGAATAATTACTTAGCCTTAAAGGGATAAACAATACACTCACTATTTCTTAGAAAGTCTCTAGATGCTTGCACCCTAAAATAATCATGCCAATTCTAATCATACATAGAATTATCAAGCATATGAGTTTTAATATGTTGGAATTATTTTAGGCATTAAATAACTTTGATTAATATTTAATTATGATATTGCATTTTATTTTATTCAAATAAATTTACTATTCACGTTTTTCTGCAGACGCGTGATTTTTAATTGCAATTTCACAATTCAAATCTTAACCAAATCATGCAAAACTTGTGCCTAAAATTAAGTTCAGGGTGTTAGCTTTCCAACGAGCTTTTAAACACCCAATTTCGAGTTCAAATGAGTGAGAACTAATCAAAACAAAAACGGCGCGCTGATACCACTGTTATGGAACCTATGACATCACTTATCTCCACATTGGTATGATATTGTCCACTTTGGGCCTAAGTCCTCATGGATTTGCTCTTGGGCTATACCCAAAAGGCCTCATACTAATGAAGATATATGTCCATCCTTATATGCCCATGATCTTCCCCATTTCTAACCAATGTGGGACTTTGAGACTTTGTTTGCACACCCAACAAACCAAAGGAAGATGTGAGCCACAATCATAACTACCAGAACATATTGTTTCAATTTATTGTTTTGATTTCCTTTTCCTTAAATTAATGTTATGATTTACTTTAATTTACTGTTTTGATTTCCTTTAATTTAATTTTTACCGACAGTATCTAAACTTTTTGACTTTCACGATCTATTTTACTGTTAATATAACAATTGTCACTTTGCAGGTATTAGTGCTTTTATTACTCATTATTTTTCAGGATCCATAAATACAGCTCGTTATTTCTCTCTTCGACACACCCAGATAAGAGAGTGAACAAAAATGGAGAAAACTTCAAGATGATGAGTCAATAATATTTGTGTTTTTGTGGGACTAGCTCTGAAACTAAGCCAGAATTTATTGAGGCTGCAAAAGAATTGGGTATAGTTATGGTGGAAAGAAACATGCACTTAGTATATGGCAATGACAATCTTGGATTGATGGGATGTGTTTTAAAGGCTGTGCAAGAAAGTGTCAGTCAAGTTTTGGGGATCATTCCAAAAACTTTGGCAGACGAAAACCTCATCGAAAAATCAAATGCAGAATAATGCATTATCTAAGGTATGTCTGAAAGACTTATTGAAATGATCAATCATGCTGACGCTTTTATTGCTTTACCAGGTGGGCTTGGCATATTGGAAAAATATTAACAGTTGCGTCATGGACGGACTTGAACATTCACTAAAAATCCATTGGACTACTTAATGTTGATCATTTTTTCGATTTCCTTTTTGTATTTCTTGAGGATGCAAAAATGAATTGGTTCATTTCAAAACCGGTAAAAGATATCATCATAACTGCAAGAAAAGCTGATGAATTAGTTGACTAACTTTTAGCTTATGAACCAAAAATCGACCCCATTCTTTCCAAGTTGAACTGGTCTGATAACGATCGTGGCAAGAAGCGTAGAGTGGACTTAAACCTTAATCTTTATTTTTTTTCCTTTTAAATAGTCGTAGATTCAATTGTCAATTCCATACTAAGCAAGTGATGTATTCTAAACTCTATTTCTTCTTATTCAGATATTGGGGACAGTGTCTCAAAATGATTGGGGGAGGGGACAGTTGACTAGATAGTTTTCATTTTTATATTTCATTGTTGTGTTTTCTTAAGAAATAATAAATATTTTCGTTTTTGTGTTATTGTTTTATGTAAAAAAATATTTTTATATTGTTTTTGTTTTATTGTTATTTTGTGTGTAAAAAAAATGTGTTGATTTTTTTTTGTGCATTAAAAAAACTACACACAAACTAACAACAAATTTTTGACTAATCAAGTGGATTGTTGTTCAAATGTGGTTGTGTAAGGAGTTTTCGCTCCTGAGACGCATCTCAAAATAATTCGTAACAAGTTATTTTGGTTCCTTTCTTTTTGAATCATTTAAATTTGTGAATCTCCATAATATTGATTAAATTTGATCTTCATATGCTTATTTGATAGGTATTATCAACATACACAAATCATGGATCGTAAGTGAAAATTTTGCAATATTCAGTTCGCTAGTTTGTTGGAGGTAGCACCTAAAAGCAGTGAAATTTATATTTTTATGTAAAAAAAAACTAATCATGCTTTTACTTAGTAACCAGACATCTTACCTCAGCAAGCAGTGATTGTTCGAGTGAAACGGTAGAATTTGAGTTAGTTTAATAAAAAAATATGTGAATAAGTTTGAATTTGTAGCCTCTCTAACTCGAGCAATTAAGTCTGTATGGGTCTTTTAACACTTAGTGCCTTAAGACCAACTGGTCTGAGAGTCACTGGCCCAAAGCTCGTTAGATGGGTTTAAGAGAAATTTTAAGGAAATCGAACACTTCTTTTTTTAACATCTGAGATCCGAGCAATTAAGTCCGTATGAGTGTCTTAACACCTAGTGCCCTAAAGCCAACTGGTTTAGGAGTCACTGACCCAAAGCTCGTTACAATGATTGAAGATTTATTATTATTTTAAAAAAATATTTTTGTATTTATAAATAAATTTTCATTACCAAAAAGGTGTGAATTCAGATATAACTATAGGACAAAAATATTACTCTCTTTTCAACAAGACATGTGAATATTGTGGGCACAATGAATTGATTGATACCTTGTTTATGTGTGTATGATAGAATGGTAAAAAAATATAGGAGAATTTACTTATTTGATTATTTAGAAAGAAAGAAAACAATCATTAACTTGTATAAGAATTTTTCTTTTAAGTTTTCACTTAAATTACTAGGGACTAGTAATAAGCTGGTTGGGGGTGTGATGAATACTAAAAAATGTACATTTATTAAAATGAAAATTGATCATTTTACCCTTATATTTTCATTAATCCTCTTAATTTAATACATTTGTAAAATAATAATTATATTAATATTTTATTGTGATTTTTATTTATTGGGTAGGCTCAATTGAAAAATGGATACATATCTGTTCCAGGACCCGAAAACCTAAACAGTAAATATGACATCCCGTGATCACGACCATTGGATTTGTGAGCAAATATGGAGAATTGAATATTAAATGGCTGGTTGTTTGTGGAATCAATGCATTATTAAGTGGGTCCAACACATGCAAACAATTTAAAAAGACATGCATGGCCACGTAATGGAAATAAAAGTCAAGAGTGATGATGCTGCTTTTGGTTCCATAGTTGATTGCTTACCAAAAATTCAAATGATAGGTTGTGCTTTACATATGAATATGGCCCCATATATTTTTAGCTTTTTGACTTTGCATGCAAATGTCAAACAAATTGAAGGAAGAGGGTGTTGAGCGACACCTTAGAACTCATGTTTTCTTTTAATTCTCTGATAAGATTTTAGGAGGGAGCGTCTTGTGTGTTTTATTTTTAAAAATTTTCTTGTAATTTTTTTCTTTTAGTAATAAAATTATGAGTATTTTTATTCAAATTATGAGTAGCTAATTTCATATTGCTGGGGTAAAAGGGTGAAACTTTTAATATGAAAATTTAGATTAATATTATTTATATTATAATATATAAATTTTAATATAATGATTAATATTTAATTTAAATCTGAATTAATTATTGACAAATATTGTTACCGCCTATATGGCTAGTTTTATTTATTTGACATAATTAAATACCTAACTAGACTTATTATAGAAAAAAACTATCACCGCCTTTATGACTGGTTTTATTTATTTTGGCATAATTAATTCCTGAAATAAATTAATTGGGTATTAATGATAATTTATATATTATAAAAGTAAGATTTCTAAATTTGAAATATTAAAAGTAGATCCTATAACCTCATCATTTTATTTTATTATTGCAGTTTAATTTAAAATTTTCAATCACTCAAACAATTCAATCTTTTTTCTTTTCACTCAAATTATTATTTTATCCTATTAAATATATTTCTTGTAGATCGACCCCGGACTTACCGGGTTATTTTAATATTTCGACACTATTATACTTGGGAGTAAAAAAACCACTTTATGAGTGTGTCATTAGACCAAGTCTCACCAAATATTTGGCCATATTTTAGTCAAAATTCAAAAGCTTATCTCATAAGCTTTGAATTTATTAATTAAAGGTGAAATATTTTAAGAATATTCCATATTAGTTAATTATTAAATCATTATTAAATTAATTAAATTTTAATTAATTAAATAATCATTTATTTGATAAGTGTCAAAACACAATTGGACCTAATATTATCTAATCAAATTATGTATAAAATACAAATACCAATTGGTTACAAAAATATCCCGACATGTGTAACATTATTAATAATCCATATTATTCGTAATAAATTATCCCGGTGCTCTACGAGTATACTTCATTAGTGGGACTATCAGGATCACATTCCGTGTCCATAATTTACTCACTCACAAATTATGACGACCACTGATAACCACACTGAAGCATACAAGTTGACGCATATCGTATAGTCCATATGTCATAGGTACCCAAACTCTACCGGAGACATAGATGAAAAACATCAAATCTCTACTATGTACAATTCATATATGATGTTGCGACATATTCGTGATTCTCTAGATAAATACTCGGAGCTAATTTTCGTAGTACACCTTGACCAAAGATTTAAAAGATCAAGAAATGGATACCTAAATCCCGCACACAGGATTGGCAGATCATCTCTGGATACATCACATGATATCATAAACATCGGTCCACACCCAACGAACAAAATGAGGTCTGGTCTAGAAAGATCAGTGACATGACTCTTGTCAAAGTGTAGAGGATTATTCATGCATCCATAGTGATATCTCAAGTCAAGGGACTTGATACACAACTCGACTCGAGAATATTCTTATTAACGTTGGTGTGCAATCTATTAGGAATTATTCTGACGAGTTATTCAGTGCTCAATAAATGAACACATACATGTTTATACGAGTCTCCCCAGACTCATGGTTCGTTGGGATAAACCATCAGACCAAGTCTCGATATATGATATGTACTGATCCCAACAGATTTTACTGACCGACCCTTGTTAGCAGATCTTAATCAAGAACTTTATTTGAGAATATACCTCTAGTAGTGACACTTCCTAATGTCAATTACAAATCTTGTTGTAACTGTACACTACTATGTATATTCTCGGGTCTTTGTCTAATATATACATCACTAAAACTTATTTAGTTTCAATTTAATCTAAATTAGATCGTATATGTATATAAAAGACAAGATATACTACCATTAAAAGATAATATTATAGAAAACGTGACTGTTCGTATTCATGGATCTGTCATAAATACGATACAGATTGATGCTTAGAGCACCAACCCCAACACTACCAACTATCATTACCTAGTATCCAAATCAATTGGATATCCAGTATACCCATCCAATTTGATTTGAATAATATCCATCCAAAATTTATTGGATTTTGACATGGATAACTTTCAAAATATCCAATTAGATATTAGATGGGTAATGGATGAATATAGATATTAATGCTTTATCCAAATCTAATTGAAAGTAGAAAAATTAAAAAAATATCATTAATTAAAATATCATTGTTAATAATACCCTTATAAAATAATTATAAAAGTAAATATTATTTGAATTTTTTAGACTTGAACCCGAATATAAAATAAATCCAACCAGGCTCGGATCACCCAAGTTTGTCGGAGTCCAAGGGTTTCATTAATTGGATAGACATAGATATTAACTGGACTTTGACATGGATAACTTTCAAAATATCCTATTGGATAGACATATAATTCCTTTTTTCGATGCTTTGAATCATAAATCTTCTTCATTCCAGTTTGATAATAATTCTGCTCAACAGCCTCCACTCGTGCAGTGCCTGGGATATAATGCAGAAGCTTCGGAGGCTCTCTCCTGTAGACAATGTCAAAATGAGTCTTTTGACTGTTGAGTGTCAGCTAGTGTTGTAACCAAGACAACCATTCTTTAGGCCCTGAGCTAGTATGAACATCTCCAAAGTCTATTCACAATTTCATTTTTTCCTTGGCCTTTGTGTCTCAAATATCACATCATAGCCCTCCAAAGGTAGTATAAAAATAATCAGTTGAGAATGGTACCTTTTGAAGTCTGAGTTGCACTTGGACCATTTTCCTGGGCTTACTAATTTCTCTCCTGAAGCTACCACATGACCTAATAACTTTTCTATTAACATTTGGTTGTAGATTCACCCTCTGTGCTACTACTAGAATCAACGAGAATAATTACATACTGACCCATAAGTCCACCCCGAATTCGCATAGTCTTCAGTGCTTGCCCTCCGGCCATAGCTTACAAGGAAATTTCAAGAGCAACTTTGTCAGTTTCATCTTCATCTTCAATTTCCTTTTTCTATATCTTTATCCTCTACTTCCCAACTGGCCTCTATCATGAAAAGCTTTCGACAGTTATGCCTCGGGATGTATTTGTCATTACAGTGAAAATATAAGCCTTTCTTTCTCCGCTCCGCTAACTCCTCTGGCGTCGTCTTCTTAATATTTTTAGTGGTTGGGTTATGATCTTGGAATCTTGAAACAGTTCGTGGTGTGTTTATTGATCGACCGCCTTGAGCATTGGGTCTCTTTTGAGCATGATCACGAGCCTCATCCTATTGCCTTGGTCAGTCAAAGTGGGTCTGTTGGCTTGCACATCGATTCGAATGCTATCCTTTAGGCTGTTTGTTAGGAACAATATCCCTAAACAACATGCAGCAAATTTATGAATTACCTATTTAGTATTAGATTGAGTTCCCATATTAGTCTTCTATTGTCTGTTTGTATTTAAGGGCTTAGTGGTAATTGCTCATGTTAGTTTGTTATGCCAGTTCAGTAATTGGACTGGTATATATTTGTAATCTTCTTCTCTGTTTTCTGCATTCATTTAAATGACAAAACCTTTCAATTCTATATAAGATTTTCTTGGCTATTTTCTTAGTGTTTCTCGGTAACCAAACAACTCATACAAGAACAGATCAAACTTAATTTGATATCAGAGCTACGGATTCTCACTCTTGATGCTTCAGCTAATAGTTCTCAGATCGCTGGAATCTCATTCACTTTCTCCTCTCCAATTAAACTTGATCGTAGCAATTATATGATCTGGAAATCACAGATCATGTCTTCAATCAAAGGCAATGGACTTGAGAAGCTGGTTCAAAGCAAACAAGTTCCTGAAGGATCAAATATTGAGTTGTGGAGTAGGTATGATCAGTTGTTGAAGAGTTGGCTCATGTTAACAATGAGTAGGGAGATTCTTGTGTTAGTTGCCAGCTCAGAATCGTCATTTGAGCTGTTGAAAAGTCTTGAGAAATAGTTTGGATCAGAGACTGAAGCTATAAAGGTTCAATTTAAGGCTCAGCTGACCAATTTGAAGAAAGGCAATCTGTCATTATCTGTGTTTTTTGCGAAATTAAAGAATCTCATTGACAACCTAGCTATAACAGGTTGTGTTAGAAGTGCACCTGACTTTATCACACATCTAATCACACCTCTTGGACAGGAATATGATCCTGTTATAGTATTGATCACTGTTAGCCTTGCTAGTCTGAGTATTGATGATGCTTACGGTATGCTTCTTGCACATGAGGCGAGATTGGAAGGGCATCATATGACCAATGTCAAGGATTACAATACTGCCTTTAATGCAAATTTGACACAGGCTACTTATAATCAGAGAAATAGTCCCGGTAGAGGAGGTTTCAATGGTGCAAGCAGAGGGAATTTTAACAGCTTTGGCAGAGGTAATATGTCTCACGGTGGCCAAGACAGAAGTGGTGATTGGAATTATCGAGGAAATCAATGGAATCAAGGAAGGAGCAGTTATAACAACTTTGGCAGAGGAGTTTATGACACTGGAAGAGGCAAATGAGGTTATGACATTGGAAGAGGAAATTTCAACTCAACTAATATGAGTGGAAACTGGCATAATGGAGGAAATCACTGGAATCAAGGAAGAGGCAGCTATAACAACTTTGGGAGAGGAAATTATGCTACTGGAAGAGGCACATATAATCCAGTAAGTGCTAATGTCATATGTCAAATCTGTCTCAAACCCAGACACGCAGTCGTAGAATGCAGGAATAGGTTCAACAAAGAGTATTTTGGTAATCCCTTTCCATAACAGTTTCAACCAGATGTATATCCTCAACAAGATCATAATGTTATGGCCTATCTTGCAACCCCTGAGATTATAGCAGATCCAGGGTGGTACCTTGACAGTGGGGCTACTCATCATGTTACCAACAATATACAGAACTTCAGTAATGCCACTGAGTTCACATGTAACAGTTCTCTTATGGTAGGTAATGGAGAGGGATTGAGAATTGCTTGTACTGGTAATGGCTGCTTTATAACTTCCTTAGGTTTCCAGTTCTCACTGTGTGATATATTATATGTGCCCTGTATAACCAAAAATCTTATCAGCATTTCCAAACTGCTTACAGATAACAATGTTCAAATTAAGTTTGTTTCCAATGTCTATTTTGTGAAGGACAGGAGGAAAGGAACAATCCTGGCCCACGGAGCTTCTGAGAATGGTCTTTACAAACTACTAGCCAATGGAGAATCAAGTTCTGACTTTCAGTCACCAGTTTTACTTCCAAGGTCTATGTTGTCTCATCTATCTAGTTATGAAACTACTCATATTTCTGGAAATGGTGATATAATCTGTCTCTCTAATTCTTCTATTGCATGTACTTCAAATTCAAAAACTAGTATTCTACATCAAACACTTGGTCATCCAAGTCAACATGTTATTAAGCAAGTTGTTCATTCTTTACCTTTAAACAGTGATATAAAATCCCTTTCTCATTCCAGTCATTTTGATTTTTGCAAAGCTTGTCAGTTTGGTAAACTTCCCAAATTCCATTTTCCAGCAACTCATATCAAAACCAGTTCCTCACTTGAACTAATTCACACAAACTTTTGGGGTCCTTCCCATTTAGCTTATACAAATGGTTATAAGTACTACATTAACTTTGTAGATGATTTCACCAGGTATAACTGAATTTTTCCCGTAACAGCCAAGTCTGAAGCATTAAGCACCCTTAAGAATTTCAAACTTCTTGTTGAAAAATAGCTGGGTTTACCCATCAGAATCTTATAGTCAGATTGAGGGGTGAGTACAGAAACTTTGTTAAGTTTTTACAGTCAGAAGGAGTTCAATTTAGGCATAGTTTCCCCCACACACATCATAAAAATGGAGTAGTTGAGAGGAAACACAGACATTTAGTAGAAACTGGGTTAACCCTCATTGCTCAAGCAAGCCTACCTTTGTCTTACTGGTGGGATTCTTTCCTCACTGCCTCATATCTCATAAACAAACTTCCTACCACAGTACTAAAAAATCTCCTCATCATATCAGAAGCTGTATCACATTCTGCCAGATTATAACTTTCTCAAGGTTTTTGGATGTGCTTGCTACCCTCTTCTCAGACCCTATAGTAGACACAAATTCAATTTCTATACTGATAAGTGTCTATTCTTAGGATACAATCCTATGCATAATGGATACAAGTGTTTACACAGCTCATGTAGAATGTACATTGCCATACATGTGACTTTGATGAGTCTGATTTTCCCTATAAGGAGTTGTTTGCTTCTAAAGCTACTGAGTATGTTTCAACAACCAATTCAGCATCTGTTACCTTTATTCAAGTTCCTGTTTTCACTTCTTTTGAAGCTATTAGTAGTACTGATCATGTCTCAGTTGCACCTCGAGGTTGTCTTGTTCCTGACTAGAAGTTCTCACAAGGTACATCTATTCCAAACCTCAATATCTCAGCAACTCACTTTAATAATGTTGAACCTGTTCCTAACTCTCTTAATCTCTCTGTTTCATTCTTACCTACTATTTAAAACTCACTTGGTCCTCCATCTATTTTACCTGCCGCATAATCTACTCATAATATGCAAACAAGGTCAAAGTCACGCATCTTTAAGCCAAAATCTTTCTCAGCTGTCACTAGTGATCTTGAACCAGTAAGTGTTAAAGCAGCCTTGGCTGATCCAATATGGTTTAATGCCATGAAAGAAGAATTTGAAGCTTTGAAAAGGAATAACACATGGTTTCTTGTACCATCAGAGTCTACCTCTAAGGTTGTTGGAACTAAATGAGTGTTTAAAGTTAAACACAATCCAGATGGTACAATAGCCAGATACAAAGCTAGATTGGTAGCCAAAGGTTTTCACCAAACTTATGGAGTGGATTTTTTTGAAACATAAAGTCCAGTAGTTAAGTCATCTACTATCAGGGTTATCTTAAGTATTACAGTAATGAACCATTGGCGAATACGACAATTAGATGTCAATAATGCTTTCCTACATGGAATCCTAAATGAGGATGTCTACATTGCCCAACCAGAAGGATTTCTGAATACTAAGTTTCCTCGTTATCTTTGTAAGCTTAACAAAGCCTTTTATGGCTTGAAACAGGCTCTCAGAGTCTGGTATGACAGGCTCAAAGCTTCTCTGGTTCAATGGCACTTCACTGTTTCACAGTCAGATACTTTTTTGTTTATAAGACATTCAGGATCATATGTTGTGCTGATACTTATCTATGTGGATGACATTCTAATCACTGGTTCAAATCAGAATTTAGTTAAAGAGATTGTTGACAAACTTGGGAAAGAATATGCCTTGAAAGATCTTAGTGATCTGAGTTTTTCTTAGGCATTGAAGTTACTTTCTCAACCGTTGGTTTACATCTCAGCCAAACAAAGTATATAGGAGGCACTTTGAGAAAATCCCATATGTTGGATAGTAAAGGCTGTGTCACGCCTATGTGTCCAACAGAAAAGCTACAGAAGGATAAAGGGAAATTATTTGAGAATCCAACTCTTTACAGAAGTGTAGTAGGATCCATCCAATATGTCACCTTGACCAGACCTGAAATTTCTTTGCAGTTCATAAACTTAGTCAATTTTTGTCATCCCTACTGTCATTCACTGGCAAGCTTGTAAGAGGGGTTTGAGGTACTTGCAGAATACATCACTTTTTGGCTTTCAATTTGTTCACCTATGAGACATATCTCTTACTGGATTTTCAGATGCAGATTGGGGTAATGATCCTGATGATCGCAAGTCGAATGGTGGGTACTGTGTGTATTTAGGTAATAACCTCATGTCATGATCTTCCAAGAAGTAGTCCATTGTTTCTTGATTAATCGTAGAAGCTGAGTATCGAGCATTAGCTTCAGTTTCTTCTGAAATTTTATGGATTACATATCTTCTCAACGAGTTACGTGTTTCACTTCACAGTGTACCAAAGCTTTGGTGTGATAATAATAGTGCTGAAGCTATTGCTAAAAATCCAGTTTATCACCCTCACACCAAACACATTGAGCTTGATCTTCACTTTTTCGTGAGCATATTGCCCGTAAAGGATTCACTATTCAATATATTCCTGGGGTTCATCAAGTGGCAGATGCACTTACTAAACCTCTGAGTTCTGATCATTTTGTAGAGTTGCGTTCCAAGATAATGGTCTATCCTAGAAAATTATTTAAAGGGGGATATTAGATTGAGTTCCCATATTAGCCTTCTATTGTGTGTTTGTATCTAAGGGCTTAA
Source organism: Zanthoxylum bungeanum (assembly GCA_019454045.1). Lineage (NCBI taxonomy): Eukaryota > Viridiplantae > Streptophyta > Magnoliopsida > Sapindales > Rutaceae > Zanthoxylum > Zanthoxylum bungeanum. The sequence continues at coordinate 20,998 of SKCR01045836.1, forward strand.
TGGTAATTGCTCATGTTAGTTTGTTATGCCAGCTCAGTAATTGGACTAGTATATATTTATAATATTCTTCTCTATTTTCTTCATTCATTAAAATGACAAAACCTTTCAATTCTATATAAGATTTTCTTGGCTATTTTATTAGTGTTTCTTGGTAACCAAACAACTCATACAAGAACAGATCAAACTTAATTTTTAGGATCTAACCAAACATGCATCACTAGTCTATGATTTATTTACAAACACAATGAAATAAATCTAAATATTTCACAACACAATTGCATACCTTATTAATTATAGAGATTCCTTTAATCAAACTAAATCGATTGCACTTTTAAATGAGCAAATGCTCATATATATAGGAGAAGAAATCAATATTACTATAAGCTCACATGTATGACTTTCCATTTAATCACATACATTTGGAAGCATTGATTACTATTTAATCATATGCATTTGGAAGCTAATTGACTTCCTCATATCCCTAAAAAAAGGAGGCCATCATGGGTGTTCTATCAATGGAAATAATTTCCCACTTAACATTGATTTTCCAACATCTCCCATTCACGCATGATGGGATCAACGATTTTTATCATCTATATAAGAATAACTCATACTTAGCAATTGTGTCGTGTGACTAGCATACTTTGAGAGTTCACTTACTTTATATCTATTAAGTATATATAGCTACTTGAATAATAGGTAGATACCATAATAGATTAAGTATGCAATATCCTCGATCATTTATCACATTGCATCTCTTTCGATCTCTTTTCAAAAATGACCTCATAACGACATTACTTAATTTTCAAGTTTGAGGTCTTCTAAATTATCACTCAGACAATAAATTTAAAAATTTATCTTATCTCCCCGATCACAAAGTAATGGAGGCAATTGCCCGTGAGAGAAGGCCAACCATTTACTTGTCTGACATCCTTCTCATACCAACTAATAATATATTTGTTTAAATATGTATTGACATAGTAAAATGTAAGTATTGAACACAAATATCAATGTATATTAACATCAATAAGTATTATTAAGAAAAATAATACGTCATGAAATGTAAGTACATTAATATATACGCAATTCCTGAGATTTTACTTGTCTAACCAAGACATCTCTAGGAACAGGCTTTATCAATGGACCTGTGTAGGAGCAAAGCGGGGTTTACCGCTATGCCTATGATACTCGGTGACCACGACACCATCGGGCTCAAAGCCCGTAGAGAGTACGGAGTAGCCCGCGGGGGACTAAACTGGAGAATAAATGAGTCGCCACCCAGTGTGAACTGGGAAATGATTTAAGGCCGCACTCACCCCTCGCAAGGGAAGAACTCAAACCGTTGGGTTCAGAATGGTCCCTTACTTATGCCAGTATAATGGACGGGTTCACACAATGGTATAACCAAGTCTTATGCAGTTCACACAAGCTAATTCAAATAAACACACAAAATTGCATACCAATAAACATTAATATAAATGACAACAAATTAAACTAAGAAATACAAGGTACAATAACAAAAATTATAATAAAAGAAGGCAGCAAAAGCGTAAATAAATAAATGTTAAACAAAAGAGGGTTAATCACAGTCGTATGAATATTTCCCGAGTGGTATGTGGAGTTGTATCCCAAGTACAGACCACACTACCGTCCATTCGGATTTGGCTACGGAATTTACGTATGGGTTTCCGTCCCTATACCACAACAGATAATAACACACATAGTCCATTAATGTAATGTAAATAAAAAAATAAAAAAATAAAAAAATAAAAAAAGGTAAATAAAGGCGAAGTAATTAATAAAAGTAAATAAACAAAAAAGCGAAATAGCAAAAATAAATTCGGAATAATAAATAACGGTGAATAAATAAATAAAATGATAAATAACATTAATAGATAAAAATAAATATAACAAAATGACGAAGAAAGAAAATGTGACCAAAGAACTTGGCCGTCTTTAATGTAGGACTTCGCATACCCGGTTAGACGTATTTCACGTCCAACCAGGTATGCCGCGTCCCGAACAACAAAATAAATATAGTAAAGGGTGCCCTCATGTCTTACCTTATAAGTTACTTTCTTGGAAGTGCGTTAGGCCGCTGCCAGAAGGATTAAAGCTTGTTGTTTTTCTGGTTTGCTAGTTCACTGCTTCTACTCGCTGTTTCGCTATTTTTGCTCGCTGTTTTTGCTATTTTTGGGCTGCTATTTTTGCTATTTTGGCTACTATTTTTGGTGATTTTGGACTGCTATTTTATGGATTTTTAGGGACTGGTTTTTGGGTCATTTTGGGACTGATTTTCGATGGTTTATGGTGCTATTTTGGGACTGATTTTCGGTGGTTTAGGGGGCTATTTTGGGATTGATTTTCGATCTATTTGGTGCTGCTTGTTGTTCGGTTATGAGGCTACTGGTTGGATGATTATTTTTTGTTGTTTGTTTCGGTCAATGGCTGTTGCTTGTTGTCGGTTTGTTTGTTTGGCTTAGTGGTTGCTTGTTATCGGTTTGTTTGTTTGGCTTGGTCTGTGAGTGAATGGGTTGTTTGTTGTTATTTGCCGTGAGTGAAAGTCTGTGTGTGTTGGCTGTGTGTGTGTTTGTTGGGTGTGTGTGTGTGTTTTGACGGGTGTGTGTTTGTTGGTTTAGGGTTTTAACGTGTGTGTGTGTTTGTTGGTTTAGGGTTTTGACGTGTGTGTGTTTGTTGGTTTAGGGTTTTGACGTGTGTGTTTATTGGTTTAGGGTTTTTTGTTGTTTGATGAAGCAGTTTGTTGCTGATTATGTTTCATGGCTTTAAGGTAGTTTCATTGGTTTGTGTTTAGGGTTTTTTGGTTTGATGATCATTGATGTTCATGTCAAGGTTGAGAAAAGAGAGTGGGGTTGCCATTCAAAGTGTGAAACCTTATGTGAAGTGTCCCTAGGGTTTTGGTGTGTGTGGCCGATCAAAGAAAGAGAGAGAGCTTAGGGTTTCTTGTTGTTTTTGCCGTGAAAATAGTTTAGAGTTTCTCTTGGTGATTTGGTCTTCAATTTATAGTGACAAGGGATCTCCTAAGTAAGGAAATAAATCATGCAAATTTGGGAGATATTCCCTTAAATTATTTAGGGAAATGATTTTTATAAATTTGGTGAGGAGGATATTTTAAATCTTGTTAAATTAGAAGGTGATTTGAGGGATTTTTGACATGTGTTTTGCATGGGATTTCTTTTATTTGGGAAGGCTTGGGCGTGCATGGGTCCATGGGCTTAATGGGCATGTATGGCATGGTAATGGATGGGTTGTATGGGTTTTGGGCCGAGGCTAAGACTGAGCAAATCCGAGGCGAGCTAGCGAGTTCGAATCCGATGTGGTGCTAATTCTTGGAGGCTTTCTTTCCTTCCGGCATTCGTTTCCGTGACTTCCGTAACTTTTCAGGTAGTGCCTCCATACAAGGCTCATCATTGGGCTTATATAAAAATACAGTATGTACAGTCCCCCCCACTTTGATGGGGCTTGTGCAGTGTGTGACAGTGACAGCCCTATCAAAGTCATGCATGCATTTTTACTTACCTGGTTCGTCGGCTGTCGCCAGACTTACCTGTTATTTCACTTCGATCTCTGAGTTGGGTTGGTGGCGAGGTACTTCGACCCCTGGGTCTTTTTCCCGAACCACCGAGTGTGAGATGGTTCATTCCCGAACCGTTCCTGGTGTAAGATGGTTCATTCTTGAACCGTTACTGGTGTGAGATGGTTCATTCCCGAACCGTTACTGGTGTGATATAGTTCATTCCCGAACCGTTACTGGTGTGAGATGGTTCATTCCCGAACCGTTACTGGTCTGAGATGGTTCATTCCTGAACCGTTACTGATGTGAGATGGTTCATTTTCGAACCGTTACTGATTGTGAGATGGTTAATTTCCGAACCGTTCCTAAGTTGAGATGGTTCATTTCCGAACCGTTCATAGTTGAGTTGAGATGGTTCATTTCCGAACCGTTCCTAATTGAGTTGAGATGGTTCATTTCCGAACCGTTCCTAGTTAAGTTGAGATGGTTCATTTCCGAACTGTTCATAGTTGAGTTGAGATGGTTCATTTCCGAGCCGATCCTGAGTTGAGATGGTTCATTTCCGAACCGTTCCTGGTTGAGATGGTTCATTTCTGAACCGTTCCTGAGTTGAGGTGGATCATTTCCGAATCGTTCCTGAGTTGGGATGATTCATTTCCGAACTGTTCCTGATTTGAGATGGTTCATTTCCGAACCATTCTTGAGTTAAGATGGTTCATTTTCGAACCGTTCCTGAGTATGAGATGCTTTGATCTCTGGGTTTTGTTCCCGAACTGTGTTGAGTTTGTTGCCATTCCCGACTTGCTCATCCTCATTCCCGAGGAGTTGCTCGTCTTTGCCGCTTTTTCCTTTTTTCTTCAAAACCTGCGAACACAAACCAAAAATTGTGTGTATGTGACGTGTATGCATGTATGCATGGATGCATTTCCTATTCCGATGCGTTTTCTTTGTCCAATTGGCTTGATGTTATCCTTGGTTAGGCATTATTTGCACTCTTTGGTGCCATTTGCCCATAAAAGTCTTTGGTCGCCCCTGGGCCTACTTATAGTTTCTTTCTGCCAATTCTCCTCTAGTGATTGTTCAGTTCTCTTTGGTTCCATGGCTCAAGATCCTTTGTGTCCCTTATTCGCGGGGTGGTAGACTGGTCGCCCCCAAACCTGGCTCAGCTTTCTGTTCTTTGCTACCCGCACCGGGTCAAAGTAGATTATGCCTTCTTGAAAGTGACCTCATCCTTTTGGGATACTGAAAATCATGTCTTTCGATTCCCAGATTTCGAAATATGCCCTCTCCCTGAAATTGGACTCCATTGTCCGTCACTATGTGATGTGGCATTTCATACGGGCTATGAAATAGTCCCAATAGTCACACATATTATTGTCCTCAAAGAATGCCCAGTAATGAAACCAGAGAACCTTCAAAACACTTAATGCAACTCAAATCCAAGTCTTTGAATAAATCATCTAAGCCAGACTCACAGTGTGTGTGCGCAAAGGTTCATTTACAGCTTGGTTCCCAGGTAAGCCAACTCAATGATTTCGTTTCAAAAATTGGGATCGATGGGTCAAACCAACCTAAATATCTCAATTATGCTATGCACTTGCTTTTTCTGTGCTTAATATGGTATGATTTCTTTTTCAACACATCTATCCTTTAAGGTAGCATTTCTCCTCATGGTGGTCCTAATACTCGCCCATGGGTAGTTTCACGCTTATCGGATATAGGTTGTTTATTTTTTTTTCTTTAGAGACTTTTCTTTTATTTTCAACCATACCACACATCATAACACAAGAAAATCAGGATAGACATCTAAGCAAACAGTCATTCATCGACCTGCAATTTCTTCAACTAGTCACCTTGCCAACTACTCATGTTTTCACTGCTAAGAACCTATAATTAAGTGCTTACGAGTCTAACATAGATCAACTACTCAAAGTATCATATAGAAGTACATCAAGAACTTATCGTTTCTAAGATTTCACCCGAAAGAAAACAATTTCATCATTATAATTATGCATAACTATTAAGGACTTGTCTTCTTCCGTCTTCTTGCTTTCTTTGAACATCAGATTCTCCAACTGTAGTAGTTTTTCTTCCCATTTATTTCCCTCTTTTGCAACCTCCTCTTTGTCACTGCTCGAGAAGTTTTCACAGAAATCCCCCATCTGCTCTGTTTCATCTTTACTACTGCTGTCCCATATCCCCATGCGGGAAGCTTGGTGGTTGAGAGTTTGGAAGACAAAGATGTCAGGTAGGCCGAAGTTGATCATGTAGGTGGGTAGAGGGTTTCTGTTTGTATTGGGTTGTTCTTTTTCTGGGTCGAGTATTTTATGGGTGTCAATAAGGTTTTGGATCTCATGCCTGAGGCGGGCGCAATTGTCAGTTTGATGAAATTTTTGCTGATGGAAGTAAGAATATATGTTTAGGTTGAGGTAGTGTGGCACAAGGTTTGGAAGCAGTTTAGGTTCTAAGGGATTTAAGAGTCATTGCCTCTTCAGCTTTTCAAACACATTTGACAAAGGTCTACCAAGATTGGAGAATCGCCTTTTTTCGATGGCGATGACCTCAGTAGGAGCCGACATAGTCCCTGAAGGCCCCCCAATGGTCTTTCTATTTTGGCTGTAAAACTTCATGTTCTCGGCTTCCTCTTCCTCGATATCCATGAAAGTTTCTCTTAGCTGTCGAAAGTCACTAATCATGGAGGTCATCCTCCTCAGCTTGTTATAAATGGAGGGCTTGGTGCCCTTAATGATCATCTTAATTTGGTCCTTCTCCGAGGGCCATGTCTGCATTTTCAAGAGCTGGCTTCTCCAACGATCCACATAATATTTGAAGCTTTCGTCTAACTTTTGCTTGGTGTTCTCTAGGTCACAGAGTGACAAGTCTATCTCCAGGTCTGTGACATACTAGTTCAGAAAGGCCTCTGCCAATGCCCTTCAGTCATCTTCCAGTGACATCCTGAACATCTTTTGTACCTGACGCTTCGACAAACCCACTGAACTCATTACTGAAACATATTGTCGGAGATGGACCATTGGATCTCCGTTCCAATTGAACTTGGCCATGTCAGACATCTTAAACTGAGGAGGCAACTGTTCTTCAAAGCATCGCATCATAGTCTAATAGATCTTCATATTTACCCTTCAGCTTGCGGGTAACCGACTCTTCTTGTTCTATGAGTTTCTGTAGTTTTGCCTGAGACCCGGCTACCCTTCCCACGGCATACTCAGCCATGTCATCATCAAAAATAGGGATTTCCTCGCTCACCCTATTCAGGGGCTCCTCACGCCTGGAATTCTCATTTTTTTTGTTCCCACTGTGCGAGGTACTGCCAGACTGGCCACAACATTGGTCAAAGCTTGTAGTTGCTCGGTAATTTTAGTGACGTTGGTCTCTAACTGATCCATGCAGGAATCTTCGCTGTCTGACACATTCATGCTTGCTAAAGTCTGCTTGACAAGTCTTCATTCTTCTCTAACCCAACATATATCTATGATGGTTGTTAAAACAAGGAGTTTGCATGATGCGTGTATGCATGCGATGCTTGAGATGCATGAGGTGCATGTGTCTATCAAAATGGCATATATCATTCCGACCTTATTCCTCCCACACTCGTGGTAAGTCTATTTTTGTCCTAGGTATGGCTTATTTTATGCACCAACGTGGGGTAAACAAAATCATTCTCTCATATGCTACAAGGGTAACCTTGGCTACCTCAGTCCATTTCCATCGGTAAAAGACAAAGACCGCCCATTTACAATATTGACTAAGCCTATTATATGGATCGTGCCATTATCTAGAAATGACGAATTGGGCCCTCGATAATCACGGTTGTGGGGATGGACTTGGAGATATCCAAAAGTATACAAATATGCCATAACAAGGCGTACCCTTCCTGGATGAAAGCCAGTGCAGATATCAGACTCATGTATTTGGTATATTCAGATCATGTTTGGACTTTCTAAGCCCATCAAGGTTTTCATATAAGTTGGCCCGTTATCATTTTAAAACGTTCAATCAAATTGTCGCGATGTGCAAACTTGTCCCAGTTGAAAAGGCCCAACATGTTTACACTTTTGTGATAAGATGGCTAAATAACTTCAAATGATAGAGGGCCTAAACACAAGGTGGCCCATCGTCATTTTGAAAACTTTTGACCCAACCACCATAAGATGCAAACTTGTCCCAGTTTAAGTGGCCCAACAAGTTCGTATCCCATGACGAGAGGTCCAAATGGATCCCAAATGATAATGGTCCCGAACACAAGCATAAGGGTAGCTTCTATAGGACATATAACTACGGTTCATATGTGGGCTTATATGGGTATGGATAAAGGCTCCCACCGGTGAAGGGTTGCTCACAACTAGGTCTCCCCACTCAAGGGTTCGAGCGACCAAGTGAGCTCACATTTTTTATACCCTAAGGTACGTGCCAACGAGTGATGATGCCACATAACGATCCGTCGCCTTGAGTTAAAGTGACTTCACGATACATGACACCATCGGGGTAAGAAGGGTATGCAAAATATATGAGACTTGGGTAACCAAAGCCAAAGCCACAGATACTACAAGGCATTGTTTCGGGGTCGATTCTCTATCCCCAGTGGAATCGCCATCTGTAGGAGCGAAGCAGGGTTTACCGCTATGCCTATGATGCTCGACGACCACGACATCGTCGGGCTCGCAGCCCGTAGAGAGTACGGAGTAGCACGCATGGGACTAAACTGGAGAATAAAGGAGTCGCCACCCAGTGTGAACCGGGAAATGATTTAAGGCCGCACTCACCCCTCGCAAGGGAAGACCTCAAACCGTTGGGTTTAGAATGGTCTCTTACTTATGCCAGTATAATGGACAGGTTCACACAATGGTATAACCAAGTCTTATGCAGTTCACGCAAGCTAATTCAAATAAACACACAAAATTGCACACCCATAAACATTAATCTAAATGACAGCAAATTAAACGAAGAAATATAAGGTACGATAACAAAAATTATAATAAAAGAAGGCAGCAAAAGCGTAAATAAATAAATGGTAAACAAAAGAGGGTTAATCACAGTCGTATCAATATTTCACGAGTGGTACGTGGAGTTGTATCCCAAGTACAGACCGCACTACCGTCCATTCGGATTCGGCTACGAAATTTACGTCTGGGTTTCCATCCGATATACCACAAGGGATAATAACACACATAGTCCATTAATATAAATAAAAAATAAAAAAATCATAAAAATAAATAAAGGTAAATAAAGGCGAAGTAAGTAATAAAAGTAGATAAACAAAAAAAGGGAATAGCAAAAATAAATGCGGAATAATAAATAACGGTGAATAAATAAATAAAATGATAAATAACATTAATATATAAAAATAAATATAACAAAATGCCGAAGAAAGAAAATGTGACCAAAGAACTTGAAGGTCTTTAATGTAGGACTTCGCATACCCGGTTAGACGTATTTCACGTCCAACTAGGCATGTCGAGTCCAGAACAACAAAATAAATATAGTAAAGGGTGCCCTCAGGTCTTACCTTTTAAGTTGCTTTCTTGGAAGTGCGTTAGGCCGCTGGAAGGATTAAAGCTTGCTGTTTTTTTGATTTGCTAGTTCACTACTTCTGTTCGCTGTTTCGCTTGTTTTGGGCTGCTATTTTTGCTATTTTGGCTTCTGTTTTTTGGTGATTTTGGGCTGCTGTTTTATGGATTTTTATGGACTGGTTTTGGGTCGTTTTTGGACTGATTTTTGGTGGTTTAGGGGGCTGTTTTGAGACTGATTTTCGGTGGTTCATGGGGCTATTTTGGGACTGATTTTCAGACTATTTGAGGCTGCTTGTTGTTCGGTTATGGGGCTGCTAGTTGGATGGTTATTTTTTGTTGTTTGTTTCGGTCATAGGCTGTTGGTTGTTGTCAGTTTGTTTGTTTGGCTTAGTGGTTGCTTGTTGTCGGTTTGTTTGTTTGGCTTGGTCGGTGAGTGAATGGTTGTTTGTTGTTGTTTGTCTTGAGTGATGGGCTGTGTGTGTGTTTTCCGGGTGTGTGTGTTTCTTAGTTTAGGGTTTTGACGTGTGTGTTTATTGGTTTATGGTTTTTTTTGTTCGATGAAGCAGTTTGTTGCTGATTATGTGTCACGGCTTTGGGGTAGTTTTGTTGGTTTGTGTTTAGGGTTTTTTGGTTTGATGATGATTTCTGTTCACGTCAAGTTTGAGAAAAGAGAGTGGGGTTGCCATTCAAAGTGTGAAACCTTATATGAAGTGTCCTTAGGGTTTTGGTGTGTGGCCAATCAAAGAAAGGGAGAGAGCTTAGGGTTTCTTGTTATTTTTGGCATGAAAAGAGTCTAAAGTTTCTCTTGGTGATTTGGTCTTCAATTTATAGTGACAATGGATCTCATAGGTAAGGAAATAAATCATGCAAATTTGGAAGATATTCCCTTAAATTATTTAGGGAAAGGATATTTTTACATTTGGTGAGGAGTATTTTTTTAAATCTTGTTAAATTGGAAGGTGATTTGAGGGATTTTTGACATGTGTTTTGCATGGGATTTCTTTTATTTGGGAAGGCTTGGGCGTGCATGGGTCTATGGGCTTAATGGGCGTGTATGGCATGGTAATGGGCCGTGTGGATGGGTTGTATGGGTTTTGGGCCGAGGTTAAGACTGAGCGAATCCGAGGCGGGCTAGCGAGTTCAAATCCGATGTGGTGCTAATTCTTGGAGGCTTTCTTTCCTTCCGGTATTCGTTTCCCGCGATTTCCGTAACTTTTCAGGTAGTGCCTCCATACAAGGCTCATCATTGGGCTTATGCAAAAATGATATAACTACAACCTGCTATCATCTCTTGTGTATAAATGTACTTCATGTATACCTCTTTTCGTGCAACTATGTCCTTTATAAAGTTATATTTATTATCTATGTGTTTGGTTTTATAATTAAATTTTGGGCCTTTTGTGTAGGGTATTGTTGATTCACTGTCACAATTGACTAATATTAGACTAGAAGCATCATTTATAACACCCAAATAATCCAAAACACAAACAATCACATATGTCATCCAACATAGAACATGAAACCATCACTTTTAAATCATTTCAAAAACACATCATGAAAACCCTTTTATTGAAATCAAAATCAAATTTGAAAACCATTTTCATCGAAAACAGTATCAAGCGTCCATGACCAACTCAAATGAACGAAATATAACAAGCGCCCAATGTCCGGATCACGCGCATAGACCGGACAAAGAATAAAACAAGTATATTGATAGAGGGTAGCGAATCGGTCCACTGCAGTTGGACAAAGCCCATACAAGTGCCACAGTGGATTGAAAAATCATAAAACCATAAAAACCAAGTACACGTATTGTGATAGAAACTTATCATGTCAAATAATATCATAAACATTATCGAAATGTATCTTAATCAAGACATAATTATTTTGAAATCATTCTTTATCCAAAAGACAAATATGTTTAAATCAAAGATAAATCTTTGAAAACGTGATCAATGATCAAATGTATATCATTCAAAAATCATTCTCTCATAAACAAACTTTTCAAAATACTTATCAAGCTTCCACTGTTCGAGTTGCGCGCATGAACTGGACAATGTACGAACAAGACCATGTCGACAAAGTAGTGGGCCAGCCATTTTTCGATGGTCAGGACCTAATAACAAGCGCTTCGGTGGATCCAGAACGAAATATATACAAGCATCACAGAGGGTCAAAAACATAAAACTATCAAGTACCGTGATAGAATCGGGTTTTCAAAAGTCTCGACGAAAATAAAATTTTACGCTTTAAAAACATCAAAAATATTTTCGAGCGTCGAGATAGAATCATATTGTAACTTCTCCATTACGAGAATGTTACCGACAAACAACAGATCCCACTGTCGCCTAAACCTCTAACTCATACACTAGAACACTTGCTCTTATCTTAATGCTATGCAATGTTATTTTTAATCACAGATGTAAACTTTAAAAAAAAAACTTAATCAAAATGAAGCGCGAGATCATGAATATATGTATATATATGTCTGAAAGTATTTTTAATATGTATACAAAATCAAACACATGTCAATGATACAACAAAATGACATCCCAGAGAACTACATTCTACATGAACATAGATTTGGAAAGATGGACCCGATGACTAGTGATTGTAGCATAACACTTGTCCTCGATCTAGGTCTCCAAAAGTAACACATGGCTCACCAAAAGAAGAATCCTGCAAAAGAAACTCTACTCAATCTTCTTCTACCATAACAATGCTTTTTGATCCCATTCTTCATTCTTCTTGAGTATAATTTGATGGACTATCCTTGATAAGCTTCAATTCTTGCTAAGAAAATGCAAACTTTCTCTCTTTCTCTCCTCACCCTCTAACTCACGTTCATGCCAAAGGAAATGGAAGTATTTTCCTCTTTCTTTCTTTCTTTTTATCAATTACTTAACCAATTTTCTAGAAAAAACTAGGTAATTCAATTTGTTGGGCCTTGGGCTTCTTTTCATCATTTCTTTTTAAAATTTTTGTTGGGCATTAAAAAAGAACAAAGGAAAGTTGGACTTAAAATTAGGTAGGTGTTCGTTGTCTCTAAGTCGGTACTAACCCGAAAAAGAAAATCCCATGCGTCCATAGCCGTACTAAAAATATTTGGGGTCGTTACAAATTCTACCCCCTTAAAATGATTCGTCCTCGAATCAAAATGTCTAAAGAATATAGTGTGTACCTTTATCCGCGAAGAGTTAGGGATATTGCTCACTCAAGTTCGGCAATGATCTGGTTAAGTATCTATATGTTTATTGGAGTCGTAGTTTCTAGAAGAAAAGGTCATTATTCATTATGTAGGAAACTGGTCAACTACTCTTTATCTCGGGGACACACAACTATCACCGATTCCTACACCACTATCTTCTCATTATGTTAACTTTATGCCTGTATATACTAAATTTCCTTGTTACTTTTCATGTCCCTCTTACCACTTGGATTTCCTATTCCTTTGCTCTACGCCCTGATACTGAGGCTAGCGGTGGTTCGTCCTCCTAACTACTTCTTAGATCTCCATTATCCGTTCTTGCTATAAATTTTGAATTTGGCACTCTAATCTACTATCCTTACTGAAGCTTTTATTACTCTTAAGTGTCTCCAATCGCTCAAGTTTATCCCTGTATAATTCACGGATTTCTACTGACTTGGGCTGATTTATGGGTTCTACTATTCTCTGGATTTTCCCAAGTCGCTGCAAGTGTAGCTAATGCGTCTGCCATCTGATTCTCTTCCCGCGACAAGTTCTGAAACTTACAATCGGGGGTAGATTGTGCCAACTTTCTGAGGTGAAAAAGATAAGGTTTCAACCGTTCTTCCTTCAATTCCCATTCTCCCTGAATCTGTCGGATTACCAACATCGAATCTCCGTAGACCTCCACGCTCTCAGCCTTCAAGGCTATCAGTGCAGTCAATCCAAAAGCACATGCTTCATACTCGGCCATGTTGTTGGTTACCCCAAATGTCAACCTCTTGGCCATAGGCAAGGTTTCCCATTCGGGGGACACTATCACAATCCCAATTTCGGCTCCTTTGTAATTCCCTACTCCGTCAAAATACATCTTCCATCCCTGAACCATTATTGCTTGGATCTCTTCATCTGGGAATTCGCTTGCCATAGATCGAGGGCTTAGTGCCCTTGATGATCATTTTAATCTGGTCATTCTCAGAGGGCCGAGTCTGCATTTTCAGAAGCTGGCTCCTCCAGCGATCTTTCCTCCAGCTTCTGCTTAGTGTTCTCCAAATCACGGAGTGACAAATCATTCTCCAAGTCTGTAACATACTGTTTCAGGAAGGCGTCTGCTAGTTCCCTCCAATCTTCCTTAACCTTTTTCTCGAGGCTGTGATACCAAACTACTGGCGCTCCCTCAAGTGACATCCCAAACATTTTCTGCACCTGGCGCTGTGACAAGCCCACTGAACTCATAAGTGAAACATATTGTCGAAGATGGACCCTCGGGTCCCCATTCCCAATAAACTTGGCCATATCCGGCATCTTGAACTGAGCTGGCAACTGTTCTTCGAAGGCCATTGCCTCATAATTTAACAACTCTTCATGTTTACCCTTCATTTTGCAGGTAACTGTTTCAACATGATCCCGAAGCTTCTGAATTCTGCCTGAGACCCAATCATTCTTTTTGTCGCATATTCTGCCATGTCATCATTAAAAGTGGGGATATCATCCCCTAACCCATTCAGAGGCTCCTCACTTTCAGACATAGAACATTTCACAGTGATCAGATTTCAGCAAACAGTTTTCTAGAAAATTAGTTTTTCAGAAATAGTTTTTTAAAAATCAGGGTTTCAGAAAGGGTTTTCAGTTTTCAGTTACCGTTTTCAGAAAGAGTTTTTAGAAAAGAAAGTTTCCAGAAACCTCAGTTTTATAAGAGATTTTTAGAAAGAAACTCAGAGTTTTAAGACAAAAACCAATTTTCTCATAAAGCTGTCTCATGAGTTTTCGGTTTTAGAACTAAATGTTTCATAACAGTTTTGGGTTTTTCGTCCACTCACTTAGATCGTACAACGATCTAACCCCCACTCCCAGTGTTTGTTTTGCAGGAATTCCAAGAGGACGAGCTCGAGAAGGCGGATATTAATGGCAGTCACTAGTGGGTCTGAGTCCACCAGTCGAGTCTGAAATAGAGTAAGAGTCATGTCTGAGTCAAGTAAAAGTCTTGTACTAGTATTTGAGATATGTGTCTTTATGTAATAAAATTATTAAAGTCAAGTTGTATGCCAAGTTGTAAGATTGGGCCATGGTCCCATATATATATATACTTATGATATATATAATTACTTAAAGTAAAAAGTATATAGTTGTATGGTAGATCAGAGTCAGAGGCTTATGGGGTTAGTGCGGTCTATCCCCTGCCAGTGGCATCTTCTAGATCAGGGATGTTACAAAGATGGTATCAGAGTATGGTTTAGGAAGTCAGTGACTGCAGTGGGTAGAGTGCTGGGGTCTTGTATACATAGTATGTCTGGGGTACTTATATGCGGAGCACTACCTCTCCAGTATCTAATCCTCGAGTACGTCCTCAAGATCCATAGACAGGTTAGTAAGCTATCCTAGATCATTCGAATATTATCCCTTACGAGAACAATTATACTCTAGATCAAAGTTAGGAATATTCTTAAAGATATTCGGCCTATTACCAGAAGTGCAAACAAGCTACGAAACTATATAATAAGATTTTAAGAAAAGTACCCAAGGAAGTGAAAAGATGAGTTATAAGGAAGAAAGAGAAGATGCATAGAAGCTTAAAATAGCTAGAGACAGAGAAGTAAAGAGACGAAAAGAAATAAAAAAGTTTAAAGATATCCACCTAGAAAAGTAGAAAGAGAGAGAAAGCTAGAAGAAGAGTAAGGAAAGGTATATGAGTGCCTAAGTGATCAGAAGTAAGAAAGAAAGAGATACGAAATCAGACTAGTACATGAACCCATAGTAGCCAAGAAAATAGTAAAGCCCTAGTAAGTAACAGAATTTCTGAGTAGGTGCAAGATTTCATTCCTCCTCAAGAAAAGTTTACTTCAAGCTAATTCAATAGTCACCAAGTACTTTGTATAAATATTAAGTTCCCCTATTAGCAAGGAAAAAGCCAGCAAGATAACAGAAGTAAGTAATCAAGGTTAGTCTTGAGAGTCCCGATGGATCGTGATGCTAAAGAGGATTTAGAGAATTCCAAATCCCCAAACCCAGACCCAGATTCATAAGCTGGAAACATGAATGATTAGTTACCTTACCCTTAGCAATCTGATGGAGACAAGACCTTAAACTATCTAGTCTTCGAATCCTCCAATAGCACCAGATAAGGAAGTTGCCCTGATAGAGTCTACCTCATACCTACCTTACATAAGGAATATACCCTACCAGGACACAGAGCACTAGAACAAAGATACCGAAGCCCGTTGAGACATAAGATGTTTACCCTAGTCCCTACCAGCATAGACATAGACGACCATAAGAAATCTAATGAGAATTTACGTAGGATCGTGGAGGGTAGATTAGCCGGAAAAAGATTAAGGAAGTTTTGAGATTATTAGGAAGAGAACCTAGTGTAGTCCAGAGAACAAGATAAGTCAGCACAAGGTTTGCAACACTAGTAAAAGTTCACAGGATAGACCAATACGGTAGGACCTAAGGATCAACCCACCAGCCAGTAGAAAACCATGGAATCATAAAAGAACAGATCTGTGAGGTTAGGGATATTTAGAGGTGATGAAGGTACTAGTACGGATCATAGAACAAAGTGCCCTAGTTGTGATTGATGGCAAGAGCAAAGAACAGAGATGTAAGAAATAGCCAGAAGAGCGAACCAATACTAGCCTCAGTAGCATGGCGTAGAGCTAAGGAATAGGATACAGAGACAGCGAGAAGGAAATAGAAGTGGCAAGAAGATTCAGTACGTACAGTGAAATAAGAAAAGAAGTTTGGAGACAGTAAGATAAGTGAAGACTTCAGAGGAATCAATAAGAGTAATGAATCTTAAACATGGAGTAGTCGACCAGGTCCCCGCAGAACCAATGACGACCCTCCTTTCCAGAAACCTCAATTTTAGAAAGCGTGCAAACATCTAACCAAATCGTTGTAGAGCCTAATTGTAAGGCAGAAATACATATCTGTAGATCCTTAATGAGTGTATGTACTCACCCTTCTTAGCGCCAAGTAAAGGAAAAAGAAAGACCAGAATAGTAGTTGACAGGATATGTGAATTGCGAGATAGCTAGATAGCCAAATCGATGAGTTCCAAGAGACATAGACAAGCAGCATAAGCTAGAATAGTTTCAAGTCACAATAAGTTGAGCTAGTCTAGAGGCCATCATTAAATTAAGGAGCCTTTAAAAGGGTAAAGACTTAGAAATACAAAGAAATTAGGGAGAATGACTCTTAGGATTAAAGTAAGTAACTTATAAAGAGACCCATGGTAATGAGAAGGAGAAATTAGATAAATAATAGTACATGAACTCAAGAAACTAATAAGAGATGCCTTAAGCAATCAAAGATGATGGAGTTTCCAGGGAAATAAAGATATAAGGAATTCAAGGAACTAAGATGAGAAGGGAAAGGTTAGATAAAAAGTAATACCTGAACTAGAGATTTAGTAAAAGATGTCCTAGATATTCGAGGTTGAAAGAGAATTTTCAGGAAAATAGAGATGTAAGCAGTTCAAGAAACTGAGACAAGAAAGGAACTTACGCAGCAGGATAAGCTTATTAAGGAGGAATAATAAGAGAGTGTAGCAACACTCAGAGAGAGAAAGTAAAGACTTTAGAAGGCTAAACAATAGAGATAAGAAAAGTACAGAGGCAGTACGAGTAATTTCTTAGAGAGCATGATCTTAGAAGAACTTCTCAAGAGAGGCAGTGAGATCGAAAGTCGAAGGTAATCAAGAGTAAAGTTGGAAAAGACAAATCAGATAATTTTAGTAGTAGTACCCTAGTGTGAGAAAAGATGCCAGACGTATATACCTGAGAGTTCCAAGTTTATAGTTCAGCAGTATGCGTAACTAGGCCACCATAACCAGTAAGGCCTCAAAATAAGGTCCCACATTCCCAACCCTCATTAAACGACAGCAATAGAAGATGGATCCTGACGGTTGCCTCAAGATATTTCCAGAAATGAGTTAAGGTATAGTGGAAGAAGGCCTTCAGACTTAGTATGATGACAGAGTAAAAATGTGAGACAGCCCCAAGTTAAAGAGTCAGAAAAGTTGTATAAACAGAATGGTGCAGAAATAAGTAGTAGTCAGGTGACGACTGAGATACAAAGGAACCAATGTTAAACATAATGGTGTATAAGTAAAGGAAAAGATATCCTTCGGACAAAGAGCCAGAGAAATAGACTGCGGGAGTTTTTAGTATAGCATAAGACAAAGCAGAAGGCAAGAAGAGTGCAAAAGAAAAAGTTTAAAAATAAAGTTGTGGAGGTGCAGTGACGGTAGTAGAAGAATACCTAGTAAGTAAAGATAAAGTGTGTAATTATAAAGTTTCGTAATATCGAAATGCAACCAAAGATCCCTTACGTGTTAGTTCATGTAAAACACATAAAGTACCCGGCCCCAGACTTAGTTGACCAAACCACTACAAGTTTTGGACGGCCTAAGCCACAGGTTTGGATTGTTTGGTAGATGTGTAGAATAGTACGGAATCGAGGAGATAAGTTACTACAGAGTTGCAATGAGCATATGGAGTGAATCCTTAAGGCATGTGATGTTCCCGTGTATTCGAAAGATGACCTTTAAACAGTACTAAACCATGGAAGGCAAATCAGTATAGAACACAATAACCAGAGTTGTAGGAATAATGAACATAAGATATGAAATGAACATGGACTATAGCCAGAATCGAGTCGCCAGGGTCCCCATTTATAGCAATAAGTGCTGTTTAAGCCCAAGATAAGCATACATTATTGCTCCCAACAAAGCTACTAGAACCCAATCTACTTAATATAAACCTGTTTGATGAACAACTATAAAGGACAAGAGGCATATAAAGAGTCAGACCTTGCACCACAGGAACCTAAGTTATACAGATGAACAGAGGCACGAGAAATTGTAGTGAGCAACCGGTAAGCAGCCTAGTATAACATATGCACGTATGTACCTTCCAGGGTCAAAGCCAAAGTAAAAGAGCTTAGTTACAGGAAGAGAAAATACCTACAGAGATAAAAGATCTGTAAGTAAAGGAGACTCTTAGGATATGTCTTCTCGTAAAATAGATATGAAGAGTTTAACCACGAAACTAGAACCCTTCAGAATTAATAGCTCAGATGGGAAATAAGCTGAGTAAGTAGTGTATAACGAAAAATCTAGGAGTGAGATTCCTTGATGCACCATAAGGGTTAATACATGAACGTAGTGTAAAGTAATGAGCAGGAAATTATGAAAAATGGATAATGTGTTTCCTTCTCGATTCAAAGTTCAAAAGTACTAAGCATGAAACAGAAGCCAAGATGAGAGAAAGACTGAAGCGAGCGTGAGTTAGTTTGCAGAAAAGTAAGAGTTTTAGCAGGTAAAGCAAGATGGTTTCGAGTATGAAGTCAGTTATGACTATTGGTCTGGAGAGAGAGGCCGTGAACTTGGGGGTCTGTGGTGAGATCCCAAGTTTAAAAAGGATTCGAGGATGAATCATATTTAAGGAGGGGATAATTTATAACGACCGGTAGTTTTTACAACTGTATACGACTGTACTATTACGTACGGGATGAAGGCACATAAAATAAATTATGTTGAGACTCAAATATACTCGTGGAATGACTTTGAGGATGATCGGTTAATCCCTCAAATTCCCGGGACGAGACTGTACGATGTTCCCCTTTAGACAGCCTGTGGTATTTGGGGCATAACGTTTTCATACGAACTCCGATTTTGATGAATTTTATATCGTCGGAAAGCTGAGATCGAGACCTACAACTTCTGCGTTGAATAGTTTCCCAAATTTGGAACAGAATATGGTCAAAAATATAAGTCAAAATTAGGATGAATAGTGATTTCGGGGTAAGATAGAGAAATCTCAAACTTTCTACATTGTTCTACATATTTCCACAAAATTATAAATATCTAAGGCACCCCACTATATAAAGTGTGAACTATTCACAAATTACAAAAATTTTGGAAACAAAATGGAAAGAGAAAACCGTGAAAAGAAAGAAAGAAAGAAGGAGAGAATAGAAGAAGAAAGGGAGAAGAAGAAAGAAGAAGAAAGAAGAAGAAAAAGAAGAAAGAAAGAAGAGGAAGGAAGAAGAACAAGTAGTGAAGCTTTGAAGATTGAATAAAAATCTAGAGGAATGAGGTAAGGTAACTTGACCCAAATTGTTATTTTTGGAGTTTTAAGTTTTTATGATTAAAGTAAGTTCATTGACTTGGTAGTGATGATGAATAAATGATTTTTGTGTTAAAAGAATGGTAATTGGGGGAAAACCCCAACTTATTCAATTTTGGGTAAAATTAGTAAAAAATCAATAGAATGGATATAAGATGATATTGAGTGAGGTATTAGTAGTATGATGAATATTATTTGAAGTTAAATGGAATGGTTTATGCAATAGAAAAAATTGCTATGGAAGTTTGGGGATGTATTTGGGAAGATTTAAGCTTGAGGAAACAAAGGCAGAAACCTGGGAATCAGGTTCGCGTCGCGACGCAACAAGGGTTTCGCGTCGCGACGCGTATAAGGAAAATCAGGGCCGATTCTGGATTGGTTGTGTTGCGACGCGCGCAACATCTTGCGTCGCTACGCGACGATGATAATATCACCAAAATAGTTCCTAATCAGTTCAGTTCCATCCCAGCATGTTAGAGACCACCTTTAGGGTCTCGTATCAGTTCGAATGCATATATCGCGTCATATACCACGCATGATGTATTAAGTAACGATAGTACGAACCTGAGATACATAAATTTTAGCCTAGTTCCAAAACTCACCTCGTGATTTGTAATCTAACCAAATTACCATTTACATACCATTGCAGAAGTTGCAATCCCCTTCGACGAAGCGGAATAGCTCCAGCCAGATTCTTAAACAGTAAATGGACACATCTTTCTCCAAATTGATTTTATTTATTGATTTATTTTGTTCTTTATAAATTGAGACTTACTTTTCCAACACATATGGCGTTAGCCATTATTTATTTACAGTTGTTTTTTCAGATAATAGTGATTTAGAAAAGAAATATTTTTCAAACCTTAGTTTTTATGTTTTCCGGGCCATGAGGGAAAAACTCACCCCAGTATGTAACTTGCGATAGTATGGAATTGACGGACAGATGACATGTGCACATGTAGAGGACTGATGGGACGGTGATACGTAATTACCTCAGATCCTAGAGTAGGGCTAGGGGGACGGCGATACGTAACACCCTTATACCCTAGTTTCAGAGCTTGGGTGGTAGCATAGATCCGTACCCCCAATTCTAGTTTTGTGGCTTGGGGGACGACGATACGTAACTCCCCAAGACCACCAGTTTCAGAGACAGTAGTGGCATGCTTTGGGGGACGATGATACGTAACGCCTCAAAGTCATGGGTTTGCACTGCTGGCTACAGTTAAGCGTATGGGGGGACGGCAATACGTAACGCCCACATACGTCAAGGTTTTCAGACATAGAACAGTTCACAGTGATCAGATTTCATTTGATTCTTCTCTCATCCGTTAAGTCTTCCATGGATGCCATTCTTGTTTCTAGCTTCATATATGAGGAATGACATGTATTTCCTCTTCTTTCATTCTTCTTCCTTATTTTTTCTTCTTTCATTCTTCTTCTTCTCTCTTACGTTTCTTCTTCTTCTCATTCTCATTTGAAGATACAAAAATAGTAACCTTTATTTACTAGGGGCTATTGACTTCAATTGGTTTTCTTGATTTATTTGGCAGTTTCTAAAGAAGTCTAGGGTATTTGGAAGATATTTAGGGTTATTGGCCATAAATAAAAATGTTGGGATTGGGTTTGAAAAATAATTTCCTTCTTTATGCCTAATTTTCATCACTATGCAGAGGGCATGCGAAAATGACCCAATTCGACCCAGTTCTCCTCCGAATTTGGAGAAACTATTTAACATGAACGTTGTAGGTCTCGGTCTTACCTTTCCGATGATATAAAGTTCATAAAAATCGGAGTTCGTATCGAAATGTTACAGCCCAAATACCACGGGCTGTCTGGATTTTACCCTGGAATAAATTTCGTGTAGGAACTGCGAGATTTTTCCAAATGTTCAAAAGTCCCCCATGATCTCATACATGCTTAAACATGATTTTTATCATGTAATTGTCGACTTTTGGTAACGTACAAGTCGCCAGATTACTGGATGTTATAGGTTTATTGGTGCATGTTCGTATGTTATTAATATATAAATGTGTGATGTGAATTTTACGTGTTTTAACTTTCGAGGTATGAGTTATTCTATGATGTTGATAGTCTTGAATTATATTGGGTGATATGCTCGACTTGTAGGCATCTTGATGAATGATGATGGTTATAGGTATGTTTTGCGATGAATCTGAAATGTGAGTGGATATATATATTTCCGTTATATTTTGATTTATGATTTGATAATGTGATATTTGAATTTATGTTTATAAGTATTTAAAAATAAATGATTTCAGATAGATGTTTTTGAATACGTTTATGACTATATGTGTAACGATCCCAAATATTTTTAGTTCGGCTAGAGACGTAGAGGATTTTTTTTTCCGGGTTAGTAAATAATTTCCAGGACCGACTTAGAGACAACGAACACCCACCTAATTTTAAGTCCAACTTTCCTTTGTTCTTTTTAAGGCCCAACAACAAATTTAAAAAGAAATAATGAAAAGAAGCCCAAGGCCCAACAAATTGAATTACCTAGTTTTTTTTCTAGAAAATTGGTTAAGTAATTGAAAAAAGAAAGAAAGAAAAGAGGAAAATGCTTCCATTTCCTTTGGCATGAACGTGAGTTAGAGGGTGAGGAGAGAAAGAGAGAAAGTTTACATTTTCTTAGCAAGAATTGAAGCTTATCAAGGATAGTCCATCAAATTAAACTCAAGAGAAGGAAGAAGGGGATCAAAAAGCATTGTTATGGTAGACGAAGATTGAGTAGAGTTTCTTTTACAGAATTCATCTTTTGGTGAGCCATGTGTTACTTTTGGAGACTCGGATCGAGGACAAGTGTTATACTGCAGTCACTGCCATCGAGTCCATCTTTCCAGATCTATGTTCATGTAGAATGTAGTTCTTTGGGATGTCATTTTGTTGTATCATTGACATGTGTTTGACGTTGAATAGATATTATAAATACTTTCAGACATATATATACACACACATATATTCATGATCTCGCGCTTCACTTTAATTAAGTTTTTTTAAGTTTACATGTATGATTAAAAATAACATTGCATATCATTAAGATAAGAGCAAGTGTTCTAGTGCATGAGTTAGAGGCTTAGGCGACGGTGAGATCTGTTGCTTGCCGGTAATATTCCCATATTGGAGATGTTACAAAGATGGTATCAGAGCATGGTCTATGTAGTTAGTGACTGCAGTAAGGGAGTATCAGTAGCTTGTATATGTAGTATACCCCGGGGTAATACTATATATAAGAGGTTGTTCACTCTGGTAACCTTGTCTCGAGGCTTGTCTCACTGTAATCACTTATAATTATGTTACATGTAATTGACCATTTCTTTTTCTCTCATAATTTCTTAGATTTCCATGCCACCCAAGGGAAGAACCGGAGTCAGGGGTAGACCCAGGAATGGTAGGGCGCCTCAAGGTATAGATTCGGATCAGAGATCAGTACTACCTCCCCCTGAGCCTGATAGGGGGCAAAGAGTGTAAGTGTTCCTAGAACATGCCAAGGATCTCTAAGCGTGATTCGTGTGTGAATTAATCAAAGAAAGTTGCGGAAAAACTCACCTTGATCGGTTTTAGGCTTTCAAAAAATTCCTTTCGATGTAGTAGCTTGGTGCTTGAAATCGAGTTCCAAACTCTCGGGTGAGTTTCCCTATCACCTTGATTCACTCCTTTATGTGCTAGCAAGAACAAAAAATTGAAAGAAAATTTTCTCTTCCAAAGAATCAAACTTTCGGCCATGGTAGAGAAGATAAGAGCGAGAAGAGTTTTGTGTTTTGTTTTTCCAAAATAATTACCAAATTCTTTTTTCCAAAAAAGTGTATATACTTATCCAAAAGTAAAAGTCAAAGTGTGTTAAGCAAGTTTCCATAATTACTCTCAACCACTTCCATCAACTAGATTAACTAGTGATATAAATTGATGGGCCCCACACTTAAATTCAAAATTCAAGTTGGGTTGCTCAACAAACTTCGGGCTCGGGTTCGTTTAATCCGATTAAATAAATTTTGCGTCGCGACGTAATTAAATCTAATTTAATTAAATAATAATGCCTAGCAAAATTATTACGGAAGTCGCGTACGAATTAATTCTAAAATAATTCGTTCGCTTGAATTAAAATCCAATTTTAATTCCTCATGGAAATCCAATTTCAATTAATATATCTAATATATTAATTTATCCCAAATAAATAAATTAAATAGAAAAAATCTAATTTAACTATTAAATTTATTTTACCGATTAATTCCAAATTAATCGCGTTCTCTCTTCTTCACGAATTAATCCCAGATTAATTCTTGACGCAATTAATCCCAGATTAATTTTCTCTCTGTTAATTAATCCCAGATTAATTCTTGCCGTAATTAATCCCAGATTAATTTTCTCTCTCATAATTAATCCCAGATTTTCTTTGTTCTAGTCAAATCTCATCGGTGAATCTTGGGAAGCGACCCAAGAGATCCCTGGATATGTTGGTAGTAAATACGGTCATCGGACTATCCGAATACGTCCGTACCATGTACCACGTTCTTACCGCTTTACAAGACATGGTTGGCTTCTAGCAAAACACCGTGCCTACCCAATTCTCTAGAAATATTCAACGAATAATATGTAATCTTTATCAAGCGTAGTATACAGTGTATTGCGTATTACGATCCAGTATCGGAAGTCACATGTAGGCTGGGCTGGGCTGGAATTGTATCTGCCCCGTACGAAGCATATATCGGATCACAAGCAACTAGTCTCTGTAATCAGATAATCATGACCTAGTCATATTATCCCGATAGCTACAGCATTTAAGAGTACCAGTTCTCTATCTCTGCATGATCATCATCTCCATATGACTGAAGCGATACTTCCATCTTGACATCACACCCAATACACTACGATTCTCAGTAAACCCAGAAGAGGCGTACACAGAACCTGTTAAAGCCACGAACGACCAAAACCAAACCGTACTGATTATCGCAAGTATTAGCGATACAAGTCTCAAGTTAAGACCAAATACACCTACCCTGATTCGGATTCCCATAGACACATAGTCATACTACCAATGGGATTCCAAGGGGTCTATCCAGAGCGAAGCTGTTCCCAGTCCAACGGCTAACATAACCTCATATCACACTTGCATAAGTATCCAATACTTAAATATATGAGAACTATGCCGTTAAGCTTCCATAACGCGCACAAGTGCAATACTAGCCTATTCCGCATTATCGATGTCCAATCTCGATAATACTACGACTATAGATATTTAATGATTAAACCATTCGTGGATTAATACTGTCTCATATCTTATTAATCTGGTACTAATCATATGGACCTTTATCATTTATATATCCAAGTAATCCAATTACAAATGATAAAAGAGCAATTTCCTTTGTCACATAATTAATTTGTACAAAGAACACCATGTCTTTTACAAATAGTGATGCTATGGGTTATAATTGTCTAACAATCTCCCACTTGGCCTATAGCCAATCACTCAAATGTCTAACACCTGAACTATGTACGGGTCACTCATGCTTATGCTGAGATTTCGCTTTCGTCAGCGAATCTGCAAGGTTATCATCTGAAACGATCTTGTCGATCTTGACATCGCCACGATGTATGATCTGATAATCAGATGAAACCATCGAAGTACATACATGGATCATTGATGAGACCGTAATTCCTTAGTCAGTGATGTAGCCCGCTCAGCTGCTAACAGAACTACTCATAATCCAATTAGGAATTTTGTAGACCCAAAATGCTTCTTTTGCTGCCTCAGCCGCAGCAATATAATCTGCTTTTGTTGAATCGGTAACAGTATCTTGCTAGGAAGATTTCCAGCTCACTGTTCCGTTGTTCAAACAAAATAAGTACCCTTAATGCGACTTACAGTCGCCTTTATCGGTTTGGAAACTTGCAACGGTGAATCCATTCACCTCAAGTTCTCCATCTCCATAAATTAATAAAGCATCCTTAGTTCGTCTAAGATACAAAAGGATGTTCTTAACATCAATCCAGTGACCATCACATGGATCGGCCTGATTGTGACTCCACATGCTCAAAGCATATGAGACACCAGGTCGCGTATATATTTTTCAATGTACGAGTTCTCGGAGAGTGCCAACAACTTTTAGATCTATCCCAGTAGATCCTTATTCCTAGAATAAAGGTTGCCTCTCCCAAGTTTTTCTATGGAGAATTTTATGAAAGCCAAGCTTTCACCGATTGTTAACATGTGAATGTTATTTCCCAGAAATCATATGTTTAACACGCATTCTGTTTAACACTTAAGCTTGATGATAGTCAGATTAGATGTTTGCATGCTTTTCTAGGATCAAGGTTTCTGAAAGGAATGGCCATCATTCGCTCTATATGAATCTGGTTGACTACTACATATCTTAAGGTCCATTGTCCTTTATCGATTACTCTGGGGTCTTCACTTATCTTGCTGTCTCTAAACTTCATTTCTTATATCACTATACGTACTGAATCCTCTTGACACTTTTGTTTCCTTCTTACTATCTTCATATTTACCTCTTGGCTCTACGCCATACTACTGGGGCTAGTGGTGATTCGCCTTTATAATTGCTTCCTAGATCTTCATTTGATATTCTTGCTATAAGTCTCATCTATGGCACTCTACTCTATGATCTATACTTCTACTTTTATCACTTCTAAATGCCTCTAACCTCACGAGTCTATTCTTGTATACTCCATCGGATTTCTACTGACTTTGGGCTAATCTGTAGGTTCTACTAGTTTGATCTATCCTGTGAACTTCTACTAGCACTGCAAGCCTCTTGATACTTTCCTTGGCCTTTTGGCTATGCTAGGTTCGCTTCTTTATATCCTCAAAACTTCCTTAATCTCTTTCTGGGTGATCAATCTTTTGAATGCTTCCATTCCTTATGATGAACTGTCATTGGCTCCTGAAAGTCGCCTATATCTATACTGGTATGGGCTAGGGCAAACATCTTATATCTTAATGGGTTTCGGTATCCTTGTTCTGGTGCTTTGCGTCCTGGTAGAGTCTATTTCTCATGTAAGGTAGGTATGAGGTAGGCTCTGTCAGGGTAGCTTCCTTATCTGGTGTCACTGGAGGGTTCGAAGACTAGATAGTTTAAGGTATTGTCTCTATCGGATTTCTGGGGGTAAGGTAACTAACCATTCATGTTTTCTCCTTGTGGATCTGGGTATGGGTTTGGGGACCTGGAATTCTCTAAACCCTCTTTGGCATTCGATCCATTGGGACTCTCAAGACTAACCTTGATTTCCTACTTCTGTTATCTTACTGCTTTTTCTTTGCTACTAGAGGAACTTACTATCTATACGAAGTACTTGGTGGCTATTGAATTGGCTTGAATGAAACTTTTCTTAGGAGGGAAGATATCTTACATCTACTAGGAAACTCTGTTACTTGCTGGGGATTTACTATTCTCTTGGCTACTATGGGTTCCTGTACTAGTCTAATTCTGTATCTCTTTCTTTCTTACTTCTGATCACTTAGGCATTCTTATACCTTTCCTTACTTTTATTCTAGCTTTATCTCTCTATTTTTACTTTTCTGGGTGGATATCTTTAAACTTTTTCTATTTCTTTATGTCCTTTACTTCTCTGTCCTCTAGCTATTTTAAGCTTCTATGCATCTTCTATTTCTTCCTTATAACTCATCTTCTCACTCTCTTAGGTACTTTTCTTAAAATCTCACCATATGGTTTCGTAGCTTGTTTATACTTCTGGTAATATGCCGAATATCTTCAAGAAGATTCCTAACTTGGATCTAGAGTATAATTGTTCTCATAAGGAATACTATTCAAATGATCTAGGAAAGCTTACTAACTTGTCTATGGATCTTGAGGAAGTACTCGAGGATCGGATACTGGAGAGGTAGTGCCCGGATACTAGTATCTCAGACATACTATGTGTATAAGACCCCAACACTCTACCCACTATAGTCACTGACTACCTAGACCACGCTCTGATACCATCTTTGTAACATCCCTGATCTGGGAGACGTTACCGGCAGGGGATAGACCGTACTAACCCCATAAGCCTCTGACTCAAAATTCATAACAATATTATTACTTACTCGTCCTCTAATTATCTATCATGAGTATGGTCTATAGCCCAAATTAACACTGAACAAGCAAGCTTACTTAATTTCTGAAAAAATAAATACACATGTCTTTACAGTGACTGACACATAATCAGGACTAATTTATGACTTCTGTTTGACTTGACTGGACTCTCACTCTTTCTGACTCGAACTGATGGACTCCAACCCTAGTGACTGCATCAGTATACATCCTCCCGAGCTCGTCCTCATAGAATACCTGCAATTAATACTATGAATGAGGGGGTTAGATCGCTGTACGATCTAAGTGAGTGGACGAAAAATTGAAAATTGATATAAAAGCTTTTGGTTTCAAAACCATAGTGTCAGAAACATCTTTATATGAAAACTCTTTTCTAGAAACTTCTTCTGAAATCCCTTTTATAAAACTTGTCTTTCTGAAAACTACTTTTAAAATTCTGGTTTCTGAAAAACTATTTTACTGAAAATCTGATCACTGTGAACTGCTCTGAATCTGAAAAACCTTGACGTATGAGGGCGTTACGTATCGTCGTCCCCCCATACGCCTAACTGGAGCCAACAGTGCAAATCCATGACTTTGGGGCGTTATGTATCACCGTCCCCCAAAGCATGCCACTACTGTACCTGAAACTGGTGGTCTTGGAGCATTATGTATCGCCGTTCTTCAAGCCATAAACTATAAATGGGGGTGCGGATCTATGCTACCACCCAAGCTTTGAAACTAGGGTCTCGGGGCGTTACGTATCGCTGTCCCCCTAGCCCTGCTCTAGGATCTGGGGGCGTTACGTATCGCCGTCCCCCCATCCTCTACATACATGTGCACATGTCTGTCCGTCAATTCCATCTCTGTATAAGTTACATACCCGGGGGTGTTTTTCCCCATGCCCCGAAACATAAAAACATGTTTTGTATCTCAAATTGTAGGAACATTTTCTGAAACCCATTCCTTTTCTAAAATATTTTTCAAAGTATGCTCAATGAAATGTAACTGATGAAGTAACTGGCTAACGCCTTAAAAACAAAAATAGTAAGTCTGATACAGAAAACTG
Organism: Zanthoxylum bungeanum; assembly: GCA_019454045.1. Classification (NCBI taxonomy): domain Eukaryota; kingdom Viridiplantae; phylum Streptophyta; class Magnoliopsida; order Sapindales; family Rutaceae; genus Zanthoxylum; species Zanthoxylum bungeanum. The sequence goes on from SKCR01045836.1 coordinate 49,510, forward strand.
TTAAATAAAAATCAGTTCTGAGAAAAGATGTCTACTCACTGTTTTTGAATCTGGCTGGTACTATATCACTTCGTCGAAGGAAATTGAAACTCCTACAATGATCTTCTTTCTTTTGATTCCAAACTCTTCCATAGCCTCTAATGGTTGACATGCTCAACTTTGCTTCATCTTCCTTCGTTCTTTCTTTCTTTTCTTTTTTTGTTCTTCTTATTTTTTCTTCTATTCTTTCTCTCATTTCTTTCTCTCGGCTACTTTCCCTTCTTTTTCATTTTCATTTTGCTTTCTAAATTTTATAAGCATGAATAGTAAGGTCCTTATATACTATGGTCCTTTTGATATTTGGAATAATGTAGAAAAGTGTGGAAAGTTTGAGATTCTTCCATTTGACCCCAAATCACTATAATCAGGATTTTGACTTGTATTGTTGACCAGCTTCTAGTCCGAATTTGTAAAAATTTCAAAGCAGAAGTTGTAGGTCTCAATCTTAGCTTTCTGAAGATATAAAATTCATAAAAATCTGGGTTCATATAAAAAAGGTACGCCCCAAATATCACGAGTTGTCCAAAGGGGAACACTGTACAGTCTCGTACCGGGACTTGAGGAATTTACCGATTGTCCCCAATTCATTCCATGAGTATATTTGAGTCTCAATATAATTTATTTTATGTGCCTTCATCCCTTTCGTAACAGTATAGTTGTATACAGTAGTAAAACTACTGGTCGTTACAGGTATTTATAGGAAAATCTAAAGGCTTCCACCAATTTCTCCACCAATTGATCCACCAAACATGGCACCAAATAAGGCATCAAATCCTCCACAAGCATGTTTGGTGGAAGTTTGACAATTTTTAATTTTTAATTTTATTATTATTATTTTGTTTTGAAAATGACTTTAATATTCACATAAACACTTACGGATATTTTATCAATTTAGGTCATAGAAACTTCAAAATTTGAAATTATTATGAACTTCAAATTTGTAGATCTTTGAGTCTTCTTTAATCTGGAACTTGAATCGCCTCAATCCGATATTGGAGTAAAAGGTTATGTACAAATTACGACAATTGTGCAAAGCTAGAATTCTGAAATTGTACTTCTAGAGTCGATTGGGTATGCTCCCCAGTTCGAGTCCCGCTAGAGTCACCATCGTTGGGAGGACCTTACCGTACAGATCTCGGTCCAAATACGGATTAGTCAGACCCAATGTGGCACTGGATATCGGGTGGTTCACCAGAAAAAAAATTTGTACTTCGTTAGAAAGCCATTTCAAGTTTCCATCTCCAAAATCAAAATGTCAAAGTCCAATTTTGCCCTATATGTTCCACATTTTGTCCTAATTGATTCCATTAAGTCCCGATTTTATTTTATCTGTCAAAATAAACTAAAACACATCAAAACGTTCATAAAACTCGAGAAACTATACAAAATATTAAGTAAAATGGGTGATAAATATTGATATATTTTTCGCTCATCACACCCCCAAACCTAATATTTTACTAGTCCTCGAGCAAAACAACAAAATAAAATGTAATAAACAATTAAAATTAAACTAAACCACTTTCGTAGGGATCACCGTTGCATTTAGCGTATGCAACAAGCCTTTAAACCCATAGGTGTCCCTAGTGGACGAGTTGTAGTCTCGTGAGGGCTTACAGTGACGATACCCACAAATGTCAATCTAATGCACACAAAAGTAAAAAGACAAGAGAAAATAGAATAAACAAGTTAGTGACTAAACAAGTGAAATATCTTATCCAAGTTAATAGCTGTTTTCTTTCTTTCTAAATAACCAACTAAGTAAATTCTCCGATTATTTTTACCATTCTTCATATACACAACTAACAAGGTATTAATCAAATCATTGTGCCCACAATATTCATAAGTGTAGTTGAAAAGAGAGTAATATTTTTGTCCTAAAGCTATATCAGAATTCACACCTTTTTTTGGCAATGGATTTTTTATTTATTTATTTATTTATAACATCTTCAATCCATGTAGCGAGCTTTGGTACAGTGACTCACAAGCTAGTTGGCTTTAGGGCACTAGGTGTTAAGACACCCTTACAGACTTAATTACTCGGATTTCAGATATCTTTTTTTTACAACATCTTCAATCCATGTAGCGAGCTTTGGGCCAGTTGGCTTTAGGGCACTAGGTGTTAAGACACCCTTACAGACTTAATTACTCGGATTTCAGATATCTTTTTTTTTTACAACATCTTCAATCCATGTAGCGAGCTTTGGGCCAGTGACTCCCAAGCCAGTTGGCTTTAAGACACTAGGTGTTAAGACACCTCTACAGACTTAATTACTCGGATCTCAGATGTTTTTTTTTACAACATCTTCAATCCATGTAGCGAGCTTTGGGCCAGTGACTCCCAAACCAGTTGGCTTTAGGGCACTAGGTGTTAAAAAACCCATATGGACTTAATTACTCGGATCTCAGATGTGTGTTTTTTTAGATGTTTCATCCAATTAAACTAGAGCACTGAATATTACAAACTTTTCACTTACAACTCATGGTCGTATATTACCATGCATGTTGATAATACCTGTCAACTGAGCATATGAAGATCCAATTTAGTCAGTATTATGGAGAATTCACAAATTAAATAATTCAAAAGGAAATAAACAAAAATTAACTTGTTACGAAATAGGTTGAGATACGTCTCAGGAGTGGAAATACCTTACACAACAATCTCACACCAATTTCATCTGATTAGTCAAGTTAAAAACACAAAAACACAAAAAAAAAAAAAAAAAAATTCTAAAAACTTTTAATTTTTTTTTTAATTTTTTGAAAATTTTTAACTAAAAATCGAAAATAAAAAATTGAAAAATAAAAATAAGATACTAGTCAACTATTCCCCTCCCCCATACCTAAATGAGACTTTGTCCCCAGTGTCTTAAAAAGTAGAAGTTGAGTTTAGAAACAATACCTGGTTAGCTGAAATTCTACATCTAAAAAGAAAATTAAAGGTTAAGATCCAGATTTATCCGACGTTTTTTTACCACGATCATTATCATACCAGTTTATCTTGGAAATGATATGGTCAATTTGTGGTTCAAATGCTAAAATTTGGTCAATTAAATCATTGACAGTTCTGGCAGTGAAGATGATTTCTTTTATAGGTTTTAATACGAACCCATTTCTCCGGACATCATCAAGAAACACACAAAGAAAATCATAAAATCCATCAGCGTTAAACAGTTCAATCGGTTTCTGGTGTATGTTCAGGTTCGCCCAAGATAGTATTGTAAAATTTCCTCCATCGTACCTAAGCCACCTGACAAAGCAATAAAAGCATCAGCACGGTTAATCATTTCCACAAGTCATTCGGACATACCTGGCACGATAAGTTCCTCTTCATTTGATGGTCCTATCAGATTCGCCTCTGCCAAGGGTTTTGGGATTATTCCCAGAACTTGACTACCTCCTTCCTGTACGGCCCTTGAAACGTACCATATTAGTCCAAGATTGCCACCACCATATAATAGGTGCATATTCCTTTCAGCTATGACTCGACCCAATTCTTGTTCTGCCGCTACGAATTCTAGTTTAGAACCAGCATTAGTACTGTAAAACACACAAATGTTTACGAACCGTCTTCTTGAAGTTGCTTCCATTTTTTTATGTATTTTTTTCTCATGTCTGGATGCCTTCAAGAGTGAAATGATGAGTTGAATTTATAGAACCTGAACAAATGGTGAGTAATAATAGCACCAGTACCTGCCAAATGATAATTATTAGCTAAACAGTAAAATATATCGTGAAAGTCAAAAAGTCTGGATCCTGTCGGAGAAAATAAAGTAAAATCACAAAATAAATCACAATTATTAGATAAATACAAAGAGATAATAATATTTACAATAAGTAACGGCTTGAATGACGTCTATACGTCAGGGACAAGCTTCCCATCCAATTTTCTTATAAATTGGCAAACATGGTCTTTTAGAGTCAGATTCTCGAGACTTAAATGTTGTCTTTCTTTTTGGAATTGTACATGTAACATGTGAATTGCGCGATGCACATATCCACTGGGATGCGTCTCAAGTGTCAATGATATGTCATCTAAAGACTCCTTACTCAAGGCATCTCTAATGAATTTAATTTTATCTTCACGGTTATCAGACACCATTCCTAAGGAATGACAACGAGTATTACATGTCATGCGTGCACATTTATAGCAAACACCTAGTCTTTTAGCTCTTCTTTTCTTAGTATAGATACTTCTTCCTAAACCAGTCATTTATGAAATAAAAGAGTCAAAGGACTCACATGCCAATCGGACCCGTGCTTCAATATTCAAACAAATGTCATTAGGAATACCTTTGATCATCAGAAATCACATTCGTTCCAAACGATCTTTGTAGACTTTCATTAGAGAGTTTTGAGGGAGAGAAGGAAATTACATGTGAAGATTTACGAGAATGTCTTCCATTCTGAAATGTGATTTTACCTATAAAAATTAAATACACAAAAAATAAAATACACCAAATCTGAATATATACACAATTTGCATGGGTTGCCTCCCTCTGAAAGTTTAACATCGTCAGCTAGACATAACTGCCCGAACATTAGGCTGGATCTGAAAGTTTGACACTTTCTTTTTGTCGCTCCAATGATTCTCCACAGTAGTGCTTGACACGCTTACTTTTAACCTTGAATATTTCATTAGAATTGGGGTCATGTAACTCAATGGTTCTATCTGGTAAAACTTGAGTGATTAAGAATGGACCTAACCATCGTGATTTTAACCTTCCATTGAAAAATTTCAACCTTGATTTGCTGAACAATACTCGCTACCCCGGTTCCAGTTGTATGTGCACTAACTTCTCATAATGTCTCTTCTTGGCCTTTTCTTTGTACAGTTTGGCATTCTCGAAAGGCTGTATGTGGAATTCCTCCAATTCTTTGAGTTGGTGGAGTCTTTTATCTTCAGTTTCTTATAGTTCAAGATTTAACTTGTTCAGTGTGCAATACGCTTTATCTTCAGGCAGTTGACATACTTTAAGTTTGTCGGTTGAAATTTGCTTTTCATTTGGGTTCTGGATGGTACTATCTTTCACATCAAGTCTGAAACATTCCTCCTCATTTTCATCATTCAGGAATTCCATGGCTTTGAAAACATTGAATTTTACTTCTTGGTCCTGTACCCTCATGGTTAGTTCACATTTTTGTACATCAATAATGGTTCGACCGGTAGCCAAGAATGGTCTCCCAAGAATGATGGGCACATCTTCGTCTTCCTTCATGTCAAGGATAATAAAGTCTACTCGGAGAATGAGTTTGTCGACTTTGACTAGCACATCTTCAACTACACCTCTCGAAAATGTGAGCGATCTATCAGCAAGTTACAGAGAGACTGAGGTGGGCATTACTTCTCCAATTTGCAGTTTCCAGTAAATGGAAAAAGGCATCAAGTTAACACTAGCACCTAAATCACATAGAGCTTTACCGAAGTTATGTTCTCCTATGATGCAAGGGATGGTGAAACTGTCAGGATCTTTCAACTTTGGGGGAAACTTCCTCTGAATGATGGCACTGCATTCTTCTGTCAATGCTATTGTCTCGTAGTCTCCCAATCTCCGCTTTCGTGAAAGAATGTCTTTCATGAATTTAACATAGCTGGGCATTTGTTCCAATGCTTCTGTAAATGTAATGTTGATATGCAGCTTTTTGAAGATCTCCAAGAATCGAGCAAATTGTTTATCCAGTTTGTTTTTCTGGAGACGCTGTGGAAAAGGTGGAGGTGGAGTGAATCTTTCTCGATCATTTTCTTTTGCCTCTTTTTCCTCCATCTGTGGTTTAACTTCGTTGCTTTCTTTTGGAACTTCCTGTAGGCACTGTATTTTTGCATAAAGCCCAATGATGAGCCTCGTATGGAGGCACTACCTGATAAGTCACAGAAGTCACGGGAAACGAATGGCGGAAGGGAAAACTCTAAAAATTAATACCTCGTTGAATTTAAAGTCACTAGTTTTGCCTCGGGTTCGCTTAGTTAATTTTTGTTTAAGCAATAGCCTCGACCCAAAACCCCCGCAACCCATGAAAGCCCATTTACCCATGCCATACACACCCACAACCCATCCAAAGAAACCCTAGCAAAATACAAAAAACCAAAACCCTAGCATGGAAGTATAAAAAGAACACAAACCCAAACCCTAAAGCCTCTCCACTCTCTCTCTCGCCTCTCTCCGACCCACTCTTCATACACTCGACAGCAGCAAACATAAAAGAAAAAAACCCTAGACTCACGGTCTCTCTCCCTTCTCCTCTCTCTCGCCTCTCTCCGACCCACTCTTCATACACTCGGCAACCTTGGACTCACACATAAATCAACCAAAAATCAAACCCTAATAGCACTCGGTCTCTCCTCTCTGATTCAACACTCACAGCCTTACACGTCTCCACTCTCATCTCTCTCTTCTTTTCTCTTACAGGCTCACGGCACACACTTCACCTAGAGACAAAGCCCCTCCATTAGAGAGCTACACACTCAAGGCAACACACCTAAAGCTCTCTCACTCTCTCTCTTTCTTTGAACAGCCACTAACCGACTCAGACACAATCACCAAGCCTCATAATCTTCACACACACGGCTAACTACAGCCCACCAAGCTTCATGACACACACGTAGACCATAGACCCACACACTCGGCAAACAACACCACAAGCAGCCCCCTTCACCAACCAAACAATCACCAAAATAACACCACAGACAACCCTATTTTCACCGACCAAACAATCACCAAATTAACACCACAAGTAGCCCCCTTTACTGACCAAACAACCCCCAAAAAACCATTCAACCAGCAGCCACGCATGATGACAATAACCGACAAAGACACATAAGCCAAAAACACAAACACAACAAGCCACATAAAATAACACAAAATCATGAACAACAAAGCAGGTCTTGACCGAAACAAAAACACAAAGAGACCCTCTCCAACACACACATACGAAACACACAATAACCCTCCAAATACAGCCCCTTGACCGATTAAATAACCCACAAACAAACAGCCCCTTGACCGATTAAAGAAATAAAAAGACCAGCAGAACAGTCCCGAGAATAACCCCGAAAACAGTCTCCAAATAATCACCAAACAGTAGCCAAATCAACCAGCTAAACCAGTGAAAACAGCAGCCCAAAACAGTGAAACAGTGAGCAAGAAACGGTGAAAAAGTGAGCAAAAACATTGAATCAGTGAACCAGAAAAACAGTGAAGCATTAACCCTTCCAGCGACGTCTCAACGCACTCTCGAGAAGCGACTTAAAAGGTAAGACCTGATGGCACCCTTGACTATATTTTATTTTGTCATTTCGGTCTGTCTGTGGACTCCTACTAGTCTTGTAAACCTCACTCCGACTTGCCTTAATCTTTGGGTTACCCTGGGTTCTCTTCTTTATATCCTCGAAATTTCCTTGATTCTTCTTCTAAGTGGTCTGCCTTCCAAGCTCTTCCCATTTCTTAAGATGGACTCATGTTGGGTTTTTCTTATGGTCGTCTATATCTATGCTGGTAGGAACTACTTTATATCTCGTCGGCTATTTCTTTATGTCTCGATGAGTTTCTATATCCTTATTCTGGTACTCTTTGTCCTGATAGAGTCTATTACTCATGTAGGGTAGGTATGAGATAGGCTCTGTCAGGACAACTTTCTTAACTGGTATCACCAAGTGGTCTCAAACTAGGTAATTTAGGGTCTTGTCCTCATCGAATCGCTTGGGAAAAGTAACTAGTGATTTTTTATATGATCTTTATTTATCGGTTTGAGGACCTGGGTCTGGGTTTGGGGATCCGGAGTTCTCTTCGTCCTTCTTGGCATCTCAGTTTATTATAATTCTCCATGACTAATCCTGTCTTTTTACTTCTTCTGCCTTATGGTTAACCTTAGTTTTTATAGAACTCGCTATCTATATGAGATGCTTAAGAACTATTAAACATGCTTGAAAGAATTTTTCTGAGGAGAAAATGAATCTTGTTAGGAGGGAAGAAACTCTACTCAAGTCTACTCGACATCTTACTCTCGTTCAGATTTTCTATTCTATTTTTTATTACTAGTTTTGGTATTATCTTTTACTATCTGGCTCTGTGTCTCTGGTTCTTACTACTATAGGTCCTAACATTTCATATCTATCTACTTCCGTACCTCTACCTCTATTTGCTTACTTGCTCCTTCTGGGAATTCTCTGTGTTCCAGATACCTCTGAATGTCATGATACCAAGGTTTACCATCGTCGATCTCTACTTCCAAAACTCTTTCTGTCTCATAGATCGGTTTGCTTGCTGTTGTCAGTATCAATGGTCTAACGCCCTCAGATCCTAGAGCATGGCTAGGGAGATGGCTATATGTAATGCCCCTAGACCCTAGTTTAAGAGCTTGGATGGTAGCATAGATCCGCACCCCCAGTTCTAGTTTTATGGCTTGGGGGACGGCGATACGTAATGCCCCAAGACCACCAGTTTCAGAGACAGTAGTGGCATGCTTTGGGGGACGGCGATACGTAACGCCTCCATCGGATGTCACGTGCTAGGCCTGGGGCTGGAAATGTGTCTGCCCCATACGAAGCACATATCGGATATCTGGTAACTAGTCTCTATAATCGGATAAACATGACCTAGTCATAATATCCCGATAGTTGCAGCATATAAGAGAACAAGTTCCGTATCCTGCGTGATCATCATCTCCACTATGACTAGAGTGATACTTCCATCTCGACATCACACCCAATACACAACGATTCTCAATATACCCAGAAGAGGCATACACAGAACCTGTTAAAGCCCTGGACGACCAAAACCAAAGTATATTGATTGTCGCAAGTATTAGCGGTGCAAGTCTCAGGTTAAGACCAAATACACCTACCCTGATTCGGACTTCCATAGACACATAGTCATACTACCACTAGAATTCCGACGTAGCATGCCCGGTTGGACGTGAAATACATCCAACCGGGTATACGAAGTCCTACATTAAAGACGGCCAAACTTTTGGTCACATCTTTCTTTGACATTCCGTTATTTATTTTATCTCGCATTTATTTTATCTTTATTTTAATATTCTGCCATTACTTTAATTTACATTTACGTTATATTATTTCGCATGTACTTTCATGTATGTCTATATTATGTTAATGATTGCGTGTTATCCCTTGGGGTTTATCGGATGGAAACCCAGACATAAATTCCGTAGCCGAATCCGAATATATGGTAGTACGGTCTGTACTTGGGATTCAACTCGACGTACCGCTCGAAAAACATTCATGCATGTGTGTTTATGTTGTTATTAATGTTATTTTTGTAATCACGTTCGAACGCGTTTCCGAACGCTACTCGAACGCATGCATTCTGCCTTATTTCGTTCAAACGCGTTTTCGAACGCTACTTGAACGCATGCATTCTGTCTCACTCCGTTCGAACGCGTTCTCGAATGCTACACGAACGCACACACACTAGAGAGACTCTTTCTTTACATTTTATGCACTTTCGTTTCTTTAGTTATTTACTTTGCATTTATTATTAACGCTTTTACCATTATTATAATTTACATCATTGTACTTCCTCGTTTAACACACTCTTAGAATTATGCATTCACTTTCATTTATATTTATGTTTATGGGTGTGCAAACTTGTGTGTTATTTGAAGTATCTTGCATGTGTTGCATAAGACTTGGTTATATCATTGTGTAAACCCGTTCATTACAACTGGCATAAGTAAGGGACCATTCCGAATCCAACGGTTTGAGGTCTTCCCTTGCAAGGGGTGAGTGCGGCCTTATATGATTTCCTAGTGCACACTGGGTGGCGACTCCCTTATTCTCCGATTTAGTCCCCCCGCGGGATACTCCATACTCCAAACAGGCCGCGAGCTCGGATTGCGTCGCCTCGCTCCCTACATCTGGTGACTCCACTAGGGATAGAGAATCAGCCCCAAAATAATGCCTTGTAATGTCTGTGGTTTTTACTTTAGTTACCCAAGTCTCATATATTTTGCATACCCTTTTTACCTCGATGGCTTCATGTATCGTGAAGTCACTTTCGCTCTAGACGGCAGATCATTATATGACATCATCACTCGTTGGCACGTACCTTAGGGTATAAAAAAGGTGCGCTCACTTGGTCGCTCAAACCCTTGAGTGGGGAGACCTAGTTGTGGGCAACCCTTCGCCGACGAAAGCCTTTATCCATGCCCATGTAAGCCCACATATGAACTATAGTCGTGTATCCTATAGAAGCTACCCATTTATACTTGTGTTTGGGACCATCATCATTTGGATCCATTTTGACTTCTCATTATAAGATACGAACTTGTTGGGCCATTTAAACTATGACAAGTTTATATCTTATGATGATAGGGCCAAAAGTTTTCAAAATGAAGATGAGCCACCTTGTGTTTGGGCCCCCCTATTATTTGAAGTTGTTTAGCCACCTTATCGAAAAAATGTAAACATGTTGGGCCTTTTTTCAACTGGGACAAGTTTGCACCTCACGATAATATGATTGAATGATTTAAAATGATAATGGGCCAACTTGTATGAAAACCTTGATGGGCTTAGAAAGTCTAAACGTGATCCAAATATGCCAGAAGCATGAGTCCGATATCTGCACTGGCTTTCATCCAGAAAGGGTACGCCTTGTTATGGCATGTTTGTATACTTTTGGATATCTCCAAGTCCATCCCCACAACTGTGATTACCGAAGGCCCAATTTGTCTTTTCTAGATAATGGCACGATCCCTATAATAGGCTTAATCAATATTGTAAATGGGCGGTCTTTGTCTTTCACTGATGAAAATGGACTGAGGTAGCCAAGGTTCACCCTTGTAGCGTAGGAGAGAACGATTTTGTGTACCCCACATTGGTGTATAAAATAATCCATACCTAGGACAAAAATGGACTTACCATGAGTGTATGAGGTATAAGGTCGGAAGGATATGTGCCGTCTTGATAACCACATGCATCGTATGCATACATGCATCATGCTAACCCTTGTGTCTTAAAAGCCATCATAGATATTTGTTGGGTTAGAGAAAGAAAGATTTGTCAATAATAGTTTAGCAAACATGGATATCGAGGAAGAGGAATCGGAGAAATAAAAAATTTTACGGCCACAATAGAAAGACCATTGGGGGTCCTTCAACAAAAACAAAAACAAAAAAAAAGAACAAAAACAATTGTTTGTTTTTAGTCCTTAATGGTTAGGCATAAGTCCGATGATGAAATTTTTTGATTTATGGTGAAATCTTAGAAACGATAAGTTCTTGATACACTTTTTTCTGATGATTTGAGTAATTGATCTAGGTTAGACTCGTGAGCCCTTAATCATAGGTTTATAGCAGTGAAAACCTGAGTAGTTGGCAAAGTGACTTGTTGAAGAAATTACAGATCGGTGAATGACCATTTGCTTAGATGTCTATCTTGATTTGCTTGTGTCATTATGTGTGGTATGGTTGAAAATAAAAGAAAAGTCTCTAAAGAAAAAAAAAATTAAACCACCTATAACCGATAAGCGTGAAGCTACCCATGGGCGAGTATTAGGACCACCATGAGGAGAAATGCTACCTTAAAGGGTAGGTGTGTTGAAAAAAAAAGCAAAAAGAGACAAAAGAAAAGAAAAAGGAAAACCATACCATATTGAGCACCGAAAAGCGATTGCAGAGCATAATTGAGACATCTAGGTTGGTTTGACCCATCGATCCCCAATTTTTAAACGAAATCATTGAGTTGGCTTACCTAGGAATCAAGTTGTAAATGAACATTCTTATATCATTTATTCAAAGACTTGGATTTGAGTTGCATTGAGTGTTTTGAAGGTTCTCTAGTTTCATTATTGGGCATCCTTTGAGGACAATAATTTGTGTAACTATTAGGAGGAAAACTTAGGCAAAAGATCATTGTGGGACACAGGACCTGGGCGACGCCGTTCCTAGGCTCGCGGCCTAGTTTGGGAAGTACTGAATAACATGGAGTCGCCACCCGGTGTGAACCGGGACAAAGATTTAAGGCCGCACTCACCCCTCGCAAGGGAAGACCTCAAACCGTTGGGTTCGGAATGGTCCCTTACTTATGTCACTTGTAATGAAAGGATTCATGTAATAATTTAACTAAGCTTAAGTAACACTTATTTCCAAGAGTATCATGCTTCTAAATTATCATATGCAAAGTAAAACTTATGTGTACATTTTTACATATATCTCATATTTAAAATTGCATGCTTAACATATATCAAGATAGCAACGAACATACAACTTTACACATCACATTCAGGAAAACACAAGCACACACATTGACCATACAAGCACACATATGGGCACTTTTCCAAGCGGTACGTGGAATTGTAGCCCAAGTACAGACCGCACTACCGTCCATTCGGAATCGGCTACGGAGTTTACGTCTGGGTTTCCATCCGATATACCGCAAGAAATAATGCTCAAATGTTATCATGACATAAGCATATGAATTGTAATACATTGACACATTTGCATAAGAAAGATCAACCAATAGGCAATTATGCATGAATATAATAAGACAGACTCAGTTCAGTGTGTGCACGTTCGTGTAGCGTTCGTAAACGCGTTCGAACGGAAATGAAACAGAATGCTCGCGTTCGAGTAGCTTTCGTAAACGCGTTCGAACGGAAATGAAACAGAATGCTCACGTTCGAGTAGCGTTCGTAAACGCGTTCGAACGGAAATGAAACAGAATGCTCACGTTCGTATGGCGTTTGTTAACGCGTTCGAACGGAAATGAAACAGAATGCTCACGTTCGTATGGCGTTTGTTAACGCGTTCGAACGGAAATGAGACCTGATGCATGATAAGGCAAAATGTATGCGCGTTCGAGTTGCATTTGTGAACGCGTTCGAACGGACACGGACCTGATGCATGAAATGGGATGCAATACATAAAGAGAAAATAAAGGGGCGCGGCGAAGTACTGCCATAAAGGTGACCTTTTGGGGCTCTTGATCTCTCAAAGAGAGGACCTTTAGACCAACATACTAAGCCCATGCGCGTCACATCACACATACAAGAATAGAACCAATCATATCAACCAAGTATGCCCGATTGAACACATCTTACATCCAATCTGAACACACATCAACCGGCGCGGCAAAGCATCGTGGTAAAGGGCTTTTAGCCCCTCCCCATAAGGGATCTCACATCACACTTACTAAGCCCATGCGCTCGATTGACTTATACATACGAAAATAAAGATAATAATATCAAACTAAGTATGCCCGATTGAACGTATCTCGCATCCAACCGAACATACATCAACCGGCGCGGCGAAGTAGTGTCACGAAGGTGGCCTTTTCGGCTCTTTGTCTCCCAAATGGAGGACCTTTGGACTAACTCACTAAGCCCATGCGCTTGGTTGAATCATGCATAACGAACGACATATTGAATTCAAGTAAAGAAAACTAAATAAACAAGAGCAACACAACAAAAGAAAGATGGTGCCGTTTACCCAAGCGGTACGTGGAGTTGTGGCCCGAGTACAGATCATATTACCGTCCATTCGGAATCGGCTATGAAATTTATGTCCGGGTTTCCATCCGATATACCGCGAGAGTTGACACATCTCTCATTCATCCAATACCCACAACATACATCATACACACGACGGACACCACAAATACAAAAATAATCAAAATAAATGGCCAGAAAACAAAATGAGAATAAGTGTGAAAGATACCCTCAGGTCTAACCTTTTAAGCCGTCTCTCGGACTCACGTTCCACGAAGATCGGAAAGGGTAAAGCTCCGCAACTTTTCTGGTCCGTTGGTTCAACGTCCTAGCTCACTGCTTCGCTGTTTTGCTTACGGTTCGAACTCCGTTCTGCTCCTATTCGGCTCATGTTTTACTGCTCACTGCACGGGCCACATGTTTCAACGTTTTCAAAGAACTATTCCAAGTTTGTGTGGGTTCTTAGTGCAATTATATATGATTATTTTTAAGATTTTCTATGTAGTTTTTTATGTTACTGTTTTTTAAGGATTTGGGCTGCTGTTTTAAGGTAATCTAGGAGGTTGTTTAGGCGTGTTTTAGGGTGTGGTTTTGTGGTGATTTTCGGTGGAGGAGGGCTGCTGTATAGGTGGCTGTTTCGGCTATGGAGGGTGGTGGTTGTGTGGTTTCTTTCTTTGTTTTCTTGCTTGTGTATGTGTGAAGTGTTTTCTCTTTTTGCTTGTTTGGTCTTGGTGTGTAGAGAGAGTCTAGAGAGATTTCGAGAGAGTTTGGGTGTGAATTATATGTGTCAAGCTTGGGGTGATTTTGTGTTGTGTGAGGAGAGGAATGGCCTTGGTTAGGGGTTGTTTATATAGAGAAGGGTTAGGGTTGACAAGGGAAGGGATTTTGTTTCCAAATTAGGAGAGATGAGAAAGGCATACACAAGATTGAGGGGGGACAAGATATTTTAAATTAGGAAGTTGTAATATTTAATTTGTGTTGGTTTAGGAATACAAATATTTTATATTGGTAAATATCTTATTAGATTAGGAAGTCAAATATATGATTGGCTTTAATTGGTTAGGATTGATTTTAATTTGGTATATTATATTTTGATTTAGTATGTGATGTTTTAATTTAGGCATGATTTTAGTTAAGTTGGTAATTGTGTATTTTAATTTAATTATGGTTTAAATGTTTTATTTAATGTTTAATATTTAATTTAATATTTATTTATTTAATTTGGGATGTGTTTTATGGGCTTTGGGGGCTAAATGGGCTGGGCGTGAGGCTAGCAGCAAAACCAGAATTACCGACACCGTTCGAACGCTTCCTCAAACGCGACACGAACGCCCGCAATCTGTTTCCCTTTCGAACGAAGTAGCGAACGCAGCACTAACGAAGACAGTGAGCTTGTTTGTTCTGAATTTCCCCTTCCGATATCCGTTTCCCGCGGCTTCCGTGACTCAAAAGGTAGTGCCTCCAAATGAGGCTCATCATCGGTTTTCACATGCGAAAATGCAATGCCTACAGTCGCCCCCACTTTGATGGGGCTTGTGCAGTGTGTGACAGTGACAGTCCTATCAAAGTTATGCAATGCATTTTACTTACCTGGCTAGCTAGCTGTCTCGAGCTGAGCTGATACTGCAGTGGACCTCGATCCTAAGACGCGTCTCGATGCTGCTGATGATGTGGGCCTCGAACCTGGGACGCATCCCAATAGCTGCAACCGAAAACGGGGGCCTCGACCCTGGGACGCATCCCAATACTGCTGACAAAATGTGGGCCTCGACCCTGGGACGCATCCCGAAAATGATGATGCAGTGGACCTCGATCCTGGGACGCATCCCAATAGCTGCAACCGACAACGGGGGCCTCGACCCTGGGACGCATCCCAATACCGCTGACAAATATGGGCCTCGACCCTGGGACGTATCCCGAAAATGATGATGCAGTGGACCTCGATCCTGGGACGCATCCCAATAGCTGCAACAGACAACGGGGGCCTCGACCCTGGGACACATCCCAATACCGCTGACAAAATGTGGGCCTCGACCCTGGGACGCATCCCGAAAATGATGATGTGGAGCTTCGCTCCTCAGCCGATATGGGCTTCGCCCTCAAGCTGACATGATGTGATATGGAGCCTCGCTCCCCAGTCGATATGGGCTTCGCCCCCAAGCTGACATGATGTGATGTGGAGCCTCGCTCCCCAGTCGATATGGGCTTCGCCCTCCGAGACCCATACCCGGAACTTAACTTCATTGGGACCTCAATCTTCAGATTACTGCCCATATCAAATGCTGTGCCTTTACCATCTCTGATTGGCTTACTGCTCGCTCTTTTCCGTCTTCAACACCTGTTTACACAAAACAGAACACACACAAAAATATGCAATAGGTTACGTGTATGCATGTATGCAGGAGTTTTCTTATTCCGTTGGGTTAGGTCTTCCGCTGGCGACCAAGTCTTCTCAAGCAAAGTACAACTTCAACCTGTCGACATTGATTGGTTCTGTGAATTCATTTCCTTCCAAGTCTGATAGCTTCACTGCTCCATTTCCCATGACTTTCTGAACGATGTAAGGTCCTTCCCAGTTAGGCCTGAATTTGCCTCTCGGATCTCGTCGACGGCCTCGACTGCTTAAGTACCAAATCACCCTTTCTGATCTTTGTGGGACGTACTTTCTTGTTGAATGCTCGGCTAGTCTCTTCTGATACAACTGCATGTGATACAAAGACTTCGTTCTCTTCTCATCCAACAGTACCAACTGATCAAATCTCTGTGCGGCCCATTCCTGTTCCGGTAATTCTGCCTCTGCCAATACCCTCAGGGACTGTATTTCCACTTCTACTGGCAATACTGCTTCCATTCCGTAGACCAAGGAGTAAGGTGTTGCACCCGTTGCCGTTCTTACTGATGTTCTGTATCCCCACAAAGCATACGGTAATTTCTCGGCCCAATCTCTATAATTTTCTGTCATCTTGGCTAAAATTGTCTTTATAGTCTTGTTGGCTGCCTCAACTGCCCCATTTGCCTGCGGCCTGTACGGTGATGACTTGTGGTGGCCTATCCCATACCTCTGTAACATTGCCTTCGTCTCTCCTTGAAACTGGACCCCGTTGTCTGTCACTACATGATGCGGCATACCATACCGACAAATGAGGTTCCGAGCTATGAACCTTGCCATCTGCTTCGCTGTAACATTACGGAAGGATTCGGCTTCCACCCACTTTGAGAGTAATAATCTACTGCCACCACTATGAAGCGATGCCCATTAGATGCATTTGGTCGAATTTCCCCAATCATATCAATTCCCCATGCTGAGAAGGCCACGGCTCTGACAACCCGTGCAATTCTGTGTGCGGTAAGTGATTCAAATTACCGTGTGCTTGACAGTCACGACAGTGCTTTACCATCTTCGCGCAGTCCATTTCCATGGTTGACCAATAAAACCCTGTCTCACTATCTTGCGGGACAAGTTCAACCCATTCATGTGCGGACCACATACCCCGGCATGTACCTCTTCCATCACTTTCTGAGCTTCTTCTTTTCTCAAACATTTCAACTGAATACCGTTTGCCTGCCTCTTGTACAGTTCCCCTCTCAAAGTCACATACTGGGAAGCCAACTTCTGAATGCTATTCTGTCTTTTCTGCCCGCCCCTTCCGGGAATTCACCATGTTCCAGATACCTCTGAATGTCATAATACCAAGGTTTACAGTCGTCAACCTCAACCTCCAGAATTC
>SKCR01045837.1:0-46975 GCA_019454045.1 Zanthoxylum bungeanum
GTGACCAGAAACCGCAGTGAAACGGAGTGAAAAACAGCAGCCCAAACAGCAAAACATTGAAGGAAAATGTTGAACCAGTGAACCGTAAGAGTTGCGGAGCATCAACCCTTCTGACGGCCATGTAACGCGCTTTCGTGAGAAGACAAAAAAGGTTAGACCTGATGGCACCTTCTTTATTTATTATCTTTATTTTTATCCATTTTAGTACTTTATTTCGTATGAATATTATGGATTGATGCATGATGTGATTTCCGGATGAACGGAATATGTGTTCTCTCTTGTGGTATATCAGATGGAAACTCGGATGTAAATTCCGTAGCGGAATCCGAATGGACGGTATTGCGGTTTGAACTCGGGATACAATGCCACGTACCACTTGAGAGACACACGTATTTCGTTTCATCAAACCTTGTATTCGAGCATAAGTTAGTCTAATAGATTATTTATTTATTTAGCATGATTAGGTCTAGTATGTTATTATTTTTAAGCATGATTATGTTACTTCTTTATGCATGATTTAGTGATTTGCTTTTCGCATTAGGAATTTAGTTTACGTATGTGTTTAAGTGATTATTTATTTATTCTTTGTGTTTGATGATTCAATATGCTCGTTGTGTGATATTGTATGCTTGCCGTTATAATGACTTACTTTTAAAGCATGCAAACTTAGACATAAGATTTACTTTTATGAATGTGAACTAGATCTAAGTTACTCTTGAGCATATATGTTGCGTAGATTCGGTTAAGATATTGCACAAATCATATCATTATAAGTGGCATAAGTAAGGGACCATTCTGAACCAAACGGTTTAAGGTCTTCCCTTGCGAATGGTGAGTATGGCCTTAAATCATTTTCCCGGTTCACACCGGGTGGCAACTCCATTATTCTCTTGTTTAGTCCCCCACGGGCTACTCCGTACTCCCAACTAGGCCGCGAGCCTAGAACAGCGTCGTCAATTTCTGTGTCCTACAGTTAGCAATCACATAATTAAAGGAAAAGATTTAATTGGCAATGTAAAAAAAAACTATGAAAAATACGTAAGAATTATCGGTAGAGAAAGGCAGCAAAGCGTCAGGAATCCCTCATGTATCAAGTCCTTATATTCAGTAGTTGATTCCTTTTATTACTCAATTAAGGGTTTCACTTCCCAAACCAACAATCATAAGATATTTCAATTCAAAACATATTAAATTCTAAGGTAATCAATGAATTCTTTCTCTATGTTAACATCATAATGTTATCATTATGACCTATCTAACGTCGATAATATACCCACAGGAAATACTGCAGAAGAAGATTAACTCATAAAACAGCAATACCAATTACAACTGGGTTCCCCAATCACAAATGAAAAAAATGACTATTCTTATATGAAAATTAGTAAAACACAATCTCTGGATTATAAATCAAAAGATAATTGAGAATAACGAAAAATCAATTGTATTAAATGTTGAAGATTATTCATGAATCAAAAATATGAATATAAGAAGTTAAGTACAAGAGTTCATCCCTAGCTTTGCCTAGGATATTAGTTATCCATAGAAAAGAAAGACATAGCCTGAAGGGATCGAAGAGACATCCTGTCTGGCCTGAAGTTTCCTCGTTCTTCTCTCTCAAATAAGTGATTTTAACTATTTTTTGTGTATTTTGTTTCTTATTTTTTAGGGTTTTGGACTAGCTTGGGTATATATAGGGAAGTCCCTGAGTCCTTATGTGCATGAAAACGACCGAATTAAGCTTATGGGGATCTTTTGTGACACCAAAAAGTAGCTTCGCGGTGCCAAACTCTCGGAAATTCTCTATGGCGACAAACTAAAGGCGCTTCGCAACGCTAGGAAGTGGGCGTCACGACGCGTGACATAATTTCTGGAGTAATGTTTTCTATATTTTTCGCTCTTCCCGGGTGCTTCCAATGCATCTGCAAGGTCCCAAAACACGTACAATTACTCCAAGATCTTTTTTCAATTGCTTTCGAATAATAAAACATAAAATAAACTACAATTAAGATTAAATACTTGATAATAAAGCTGAATTAGTGATGTTTAAAGTGTATTTTCATGCACTTAATAGCTAGGGAAGGACGTCAGCCTCATGAAACTGGTGGGCTTGGTCACCCTTGTGTCGAAGGCATTGGGCATCGATGGTCGGTTAAATATAAAGAAAAATATGTCTCTTTTGTTCTAGAGTTAACCGCATATGTTGGCACGTCCTGGCATGCAAGGTTCTATCCTTCTGAACATCTTGCGGTCGTCATATTCCGCCCTACATGCTACGCATATTTTGAGAAGTTCATCCCCTAGGTGTTTCGCAGAAGGTTCTGGATTTTTCAAATTTTTCAGAGGTTGTACATCATTTAGGGATTTCAGTTGTTGATTCCGAGTCTGATCCAGGCTTTAGGAGAGATGATGGCAAGAGGTGGTACTCTTGGTGGTTCTGGGATTATGGGGCAGAAACTGTTAACCGTTAGAAGGTTCATCGTTCAGCTACTGCTTTCCAGATGGGAAAGGCTCGGGAGATTACTAAACAGATCTCCAAAGAGAGGCTTCGAAGCCATGTCTCTTTATATAGAATTTGAGGACGCCAGCATCAGATCCGCTGGAGATGGAGTTGAATATGTCTTCAATTTCTTGTTGTAACATCCGGTGAACCTGACGACTCGTACGATACCAGAGCCTGACGACTATGATGATTTGGAGGCATAATAATCTATATAAATCATGTTTGAGCAAGTACGTGCTCATAAAATGACAGTTGGGACATTCGGAAGATTTATTGAAATTTTGACGCGAACTTAGTTTACGTTCCATCTTGAATAACGTTTAGTAATCGGGCAGTAACATTTTCATATGAACTCTTATTTTTATGATTTATATCTTCGGAAATTTAAGACCGAGACCTAAAACTTCCGTGTCAAATACGTTTCCAAATTCGAACAAGAACTAAGTCAAATATTGCGATTGCCTGGCTGCTACAGTAATTTCGGGAATAGACTAGATTTATGTGATGTAGCAAATTTTGAGCCACTCACTTCATCACAAAAAAAATCAGCCCCTTTATCTATAAATAGAACACTATTCATTCATCTCTTTCAAACAAAAAAAACGTGGATTGGGTCTCAAGGGAAGTCTTCAATTTTTCTTCACTCTCAAGTGGATTTGTGAGGAAATATGATGAATTTTCAAGTTTTTCTTGAACAAGTAAGCTTCTTCTCCTTCTTTCTTCTTCTTATTTTGGAAAATAAGCATGCATTCTTCACTTGAATTTTCCCACCCATGAACCCTACAAAATTGGGGCTTTGTTGTTTGAAAGGATTGAGTACAAATTAGGCATCAAGACACGTTTATGATGTTGTTTGGAGTAGTTTATGCCTAAGTTTGGATAAAAATTTCCAAGGTAGAAAAATGGGTATGTGGCCAAATTTCTTAACATATTGGGGGGAGTTGATTTTGTTGATTTGATGATAAATTATTAAAGTCCATGCATTAAAAGATGTTATAGTATGATTTTAAATTGTTTGGAGTTAATAACTCAAAGGTGAATGATTAAAGTCTTTGGCTTATTTTGTATGAATGTGTTGGAAAAGTATATTTTTTGAATTGATAATATTTTTTAATGGCTGGTGATGAGAGTAATAAGAATTGCTTGTGTGAAAATTAAATAAAGTTAAGAGAGTGGTGAAATTGGTATATTGGGCAGTAAATGTTAGTGAAGTCACATTCCCAACAGGCTGTAAAGATTTACATGTAAGTCAAGTTTATGATGTCTGATTGATGACACATAAATTTCTGGATATACTATACATATAAGGTAGTAACATATCCAAAATTTAGAATTTTTGGACTTAATATGAGACCGGACCGAATTTTTGAAGTCGGGCTATCTGCTGCCCATGTGCCCAGTTTTTCCAGTTGCATAGCCCCTTAACTTCAGTCCATAACTTGAGTTATAGGAATCAAAATCACGATCCGTAAAAGCTAACATAAAATAGACACATAATTGAGTATTCTATTAAAAGTTCAGCCCCAAATTCAACCCCGATTAAGCGCACCAAATTTTCAAAGTCAGTGTTGGTGCACTGAAATTTATGGAAATATGGCATAATATGGAGTTTTATGAAGTAGCTTGTGAGATCCTCGAACGAGCATAGTAAAAAATTGGCAAAAATGTAAAACTGACCCTCTAACTTTCAGGTTTTTTTATTTCAGTCCTCTAACTTTCAGTTTTGTCAATTCAGTCCTCTAACTTTCAATTTTTGTCAATTCAGTCCTCTGTTACAAATCCGTTACTGCTGCCAAAACGACGCCGTTTAACGGAGGACTGAATTGACAAAAATTAAAAGTTAGAGGACTGAACTGACAAAACAGAAAGTTAGAGGACTGAAATGAAAAAATGTGAAAGTTAGAGGACTGAATTGACAAAACGTGAAAGTTAGAGGGTCAGTTTTGTATTTTTGCCTAATTTAATTTAGGCCATATTAAATTAGTTTTCTTTTTCTTATTTTTTAAAGTAAAAGAAAAAGAAAATAGCTACAACTGTTAAGAAAATTAATAATATAATTTTAATGATGAGAAAAAATTATATTCCAACAATTACATTTCAAAGATAAGTGATGTATTTTTTTAATTTTTAATATTTGATTTGACAATGTAATTTATAAATATAATTTTGACAATGTAATTTATAAATATAATTTTAATGTAATTGAACAGTAATCTCTAATGCCACACGGAAATGTTGAAGATAATGCTTGTCCAGGATCGACCTTCATCGTATCATTATTTCTTGAATGAATACGAATTTTTTTTTTTTTAAAATGAATGGGTTGTTACTTAGCTCACTAATTACTTATCTAAATTGTTGGAATCTGTTTTCAATTTATATTATTATTAGTAGTAATATAATATTAAATTAGTTTTTCTAACAGTTGTAGCGTATTTTCTTTTACTTTTACTATTTAAAAAAAACAAGAAAAAAACTAATTTAATATGGCCTAAATTAAATTAGGCAAAAGTGCAAAACTGACCCTCTAACTTTCACGTTTTTTTCATTTCAGTCCTCTAACTTTCAGTTTTGTCAATTCAGTCCTCTAAAACATTTTTTCATTTCAGTCCTCTAACTTTCTGTTTTGTCAATCCAGTCCTCTAACTTTCAATTTTTGTCAATTCAGTCATCCGTTAAACGGCGTCGTTTTGGCAGCAGTAACGGATTTGTAACGGAAGACTGAATTGACAAAATTGAAAGTTAGAGGACTAAATTGACAAAACTGAAAGTTAGAGGACTAAAATGAAAAAACGTGAAAGTTAGAGGATATGTTTTGCATTTTTGCCTAAAAATTATTAGACCACCCTAAAATATTAGTAACATAGCGCGGATGAGTTATCATGAATAATGAATAAATTTTTTTAGGTAAGGATATAAATTCGCAACCTTGATACTAACAAATTTTTCCAATTCTAGATTATCACCGGGAGATGCGGTTCTGCCACTATCGCAAGGCGTCACCAGCAAGTTCTGAATCAGTGAATGGACACTTTTCATTAAGTTGATTTTCATTTTATTATTTTAACATCAGACTTACTTTTCCGCATTTAGGGCGTTAGCCGAGTTTACTTTCAAATATATTTTGATAAAGAATGTTTTGAGAAGTGATTTAGAAAGTAATGATTTCAGAAGCACGATTTTATGTTTTCGAGGCATGGGGGAAATATCCACTTCAGTGTGTAACTTGACTCAGACATGGATTTGACGGATTTAGGTATCGTGTGCACACGCAGCTCAGGACTATGGATGATATATGCCCCTAGATCTTAGATTCAGAGCCTAGAGGGTAGCATAGATCCGCACCCCCGGTTCTAGTTCAGTGCTTGGGGGACGGCGATACATAATGCCCCAATACCACTAGTTTTAGGGACAAGAGTGGCATGATTTGGGGGACGGCGATACGTAACACCCCAATGTCATGCATTTGCACTCCTGGATCTAGTTAGGTGTATGGGGGGACATCGATACGTAACGCCCTCATGCGTCAGGTTTTACAGAGACATATATTAGATTTTTAGAAAATAATTTTCAGAGATCAGTTTACAAATACAGATTTCAGAAACAGTTTTCAGAGAAAAGTTTTCTAGAAAGGAATATTTTCAGAAACAGTATTTTTATCAGAGACTTTAAGAAAAGATTTTCACAAATATTTTCAGAAACATAATTGCTTTCAAAAAGACAAGTTTACAGATAAGATTCGAATTGATTTCTAAAACACGAGTTTCTTAAAGTATTCTAGTTTTCATTAAAAAAAATTGTCCACTCACTTAGAACGCTCAAACGATCTAACCCCCCCACTCCCAGTGTTTTATTTTGCAGGTTCTTGGAGGATAAGCTCGAGAGGATGGGTACCGATGGCAGTCACTAGGGAGTTTGTCCACCATGTCAAGTCAGGGATAAATTCCAGTTCGGTCAGAGTCAAATAATGTCAAGTAACATATATGTTATACAGTAAAGGTCACATGTATATTGCATTATAAAAGTTATTGTCAGTATTGAAATGTGTATTTAAACAGAGTACTTAATATTAAGAATATTATGCATACATGGTTGGTGAGTTGGGCTATGGTCTCATCCATGTGTTTATATATATGTGAGATAAGAATAGCAGTTATCAGAAGTCAGAGGCTTATGGGGATAGTACGATCTATTCCCTGCCGGTAGCATCTCCCGTATTGGGGATGTTACACTTGTATTTATGTAACCACCGGAAATATCGACTACTGTTACATAATATAAATTATGTTTGAACACATATGCACTCCTAAAATGACTTTGGGAACAACCGGTAAACTTCTCGAAATTCTGATACGAAATTATACGATGTTCCACTCCGGACAGCCCATGGTATTTAGGCCATAACTTTCTCTCATATGAACTCCAATTTTTATGAATTTTATATCTCCGGAAAGTTGAGATCGAGATGTAGAACTTTCGTGCTAAACATTTTTCCAAATTCGAACCATAAATAGGTTGAAAATATAGATCAAAAATTTAGATGAATAGTAACTGTGGACCTATCTAGAGAATTCCACATTTTTCTCAAGAATTCTGATTTTTTTTTCTTTAATAAAAAATGTTGCAAATTGGTCAAACAAGTGCTACTATAAATAAGGAGGACCATTCATCTATCCTTTAAAATTTTGAGAGAAAGAGAGAGAGACGTGAGAAGGAAAAGAATGAGAAGAATAAGGAAGAATGAAAGAATAGGAAAGTGATAAGCGGAAAATATATTAATATTTACCGCCCATTTTACTTAATATTTTGTATAGTTTCTCGGGTATTGTGAATATTTTTATGTGTTTTGTGTTATTTTACAGATAAATAAAGTTTTGGAACTCACTGGAATTTAATCGGGGCTAAAACGGTGAAATTCATATCAAAAATGGCAAAATGGGAAATTTTATGTTCATGCGTCGCGACGCGCAACATCATTTGTGTCGCGACGCACAATCAATAATTCAGCTGCCGATATGCATCATCACATGCGTCATCATGACGTCAGCATTTCACCCCGCATCACGACGCCAACACTCAACGCTTCGCAACACCGAGATAATTATTGAGCTGCCGACACTTGTACAGTATTATAGCACGTGTCGCGACGCGTGGCAATTTTGGAGCCTATAAATTGAGGCTGAATTCAGAAGGAAAATTCATACTTTCTTCTGTGGATTTTCTTAAGAATACTAAGAAAAGAGTATCTTATTTGTTTATTTTCAGCTTTCTTGTATTTAAATTTTATTTTAGCAATAAAAGTGTGTGTGTTTTACTTAAAGCATGAGTAGATAACTTCACCTGCTGGGGTGAAAAGGTGAAGCTTTTATTATTATAATTTAGATTAATCTCCCTTAATTATAATATATAAATTATTTTAAAACCTAACTTAATGAGATACCGCCTTTATGGTCGGTTGGACTTACTTAAATTAGTTTTGACCTGACTTAATTAGATACCGCCTTTATGGTCAGTTGGAATTAATTAAAATCCGACTTAATTATGATACCGCCTATATGGTCGGTTGGTAATATAATGTAAATTTATATATTATAATAAATGAGATTTCTAAATTAGAAGTAATAAAAGTGGATCCTCTAACCCCCAGTATTTTATTTTATTGTTTTATTTTACCTTTTTAATTTTCAAATTTATTTTAAAATATTTTATTTATTTAAGTCTTTAATAGTCCCAGATATGTATCTTAACTAAATACAATATCTAGGGTTATGATGAATTCCAATATCACTGGTTTATAAGTTGATTATTTTGTGTCTTCGGTAATATATTGGTTTATTTATTGAGTCTTCTTAATGCTTCTTATTAACTAGCCACTAATAAGATTGATATGGTAAACTTAAAATGAACTTGACAAAGGGATTTTAGGTTTCAGCCTTAGACTCAATACTTCACAATCTCACCTTAGGGTATATTTTCTTCCAGGATATACATATACTTGTCGGGCGTGGGTAGCCACAATTGGAACTTAATCTTAATGAATTCAGAGTTTCTTGGTTAACATAAACATATAGTTAATTGGGTTACTTTGGTTGTTGCATCTGACCATCGACAGAAGCTTTTGCATATTTTCGTGTTCCAGGTTAACAAACTGATATATTGCACAAACATAAGATAATCACTTCATCTTTATAATAATATTGGAAGGATTCGCAACCCTAGATAGTTTCATAATATTGATTACTTTTTAGAATTTACTTTCGCATTGTTTTAATTACTTGTCTTCAGTTAAAATCACCAACTAAACAACAATCAATTTTTAGATACTTGTAGAAATTTAACTTCAATAAATTAATAGCATAGGTATTAAGTCCTCATGGAATCGATATATTTTATACTACTTGAGTGATATGTGCGATTGCGTTACGTGTGTGTTTACCACCGATCATATTTTTGGCACCGTTGTCGGGGACTTATTTATCTTTTACTATTAATTTTGGGGTTAGATACTTTACTTGTGTCTAATTTTTTTTACTTATTATTTTTGTTTTTTTGTGTTTCAGGTTCTCAAACACTACATGAGAAGAAGCAGAAGCTTTGAAATCCGTCTGTTTGACCCTGAAATTGAAAGAACAATCAGATAGTTGAGAAAGAAAAGGTGAGAAGATCAAGAAGCACTGATCAACATGAACAATCAAGAACCTGAACTTTTGAAGTTGCACCACCAATTCCCATTCGAGATAGAATAATTCCGATGGTTGACGGCTTCATATCATGCATTATATTTCCTCCCTTACCAGCAAATGTGTGTGACATCAAAACATGCATTCAGATGATACATCAATCAGTTTAGTTCGGAGGAAGTGCAACTGAAGATCCTAATGCCCACATCAGCAACTTCTTGGAAGTTTGTGGCACATTCAATTACAACTGAGTGTCGGAAGAAGTAATGCGTCTGCGTGTGTTCCCATATTCCTTGAAAGACGGAACTAAGGCTTGGCTCCATTCATTACCAACAGGTTCTATCACAACTTGGAACACTTTTGCCACAAAATTTCTTACAAAATACTTTCCCCCGGCCAGAACAGCAAAGCTGAGGAACGACATCACATCCTTTGTGCAACATGACTCAGAATCCTTCTGCGAAGCATGGGAAATATATAAGGAATTGCTCTAAAAATGTCCTCACCATGAGACTGCAAAGTGGCTTCAAGTTCAAACCTTCTACAATGGACTTTCAAGGCTAATGAGAACCACAATAGATGTTGATGCTAGAGGAGCATTCATGGCAAAATGAGAAGATCAGGCATGGGACTTAATTGAAGAAATGGTTAACAATAACTCATTGGGGCCAACAGAGAGGAGCATGATCCAATGAAAAGCAGGAATCCAGAAAGTAGGAGCCAACACAGCAATGAATGCCAAGCTGGATCAGATTTGCAAAAGTCTGAAAACTCTTAGCATGCAAGTTAATGATGGATCCATAAGTTCACCATATGGAGGAGCGCCACAGGCGAAATCTTACAACCAACATGATGAGACTGTGAACTATGTCAGCAATTTTTACAGACAGGGAAACAGCCCATATTCCAATACCTACAACCCATATTGCAGGAATCATCCCAATTTCGCATGGAGCAACACTTCAGGGTAAAGGATCAACCCACTACCTGGATTCTAACAGCAAGATAAAAGCTATGAGTATGAAAAAGAACCAGGAATAGAAAAAGTACTTGCCCATATGAAAAGGCAAGAAGCCAAATATGATGCTATGTTTCAAGCCCAAGCAGCATTAAATCAAAGCCAAACAGCTTCTATAAAGGCACTAGAAAATCAATTGGGATAACTGGCCAATGCTCAGAGTTACAGACCGCAAGGTATCATTCCTAGCAACACAGAACCAAATCCAAAGAACATAGGGAATGAGCAAAGACAAGCCATCACTCTGAAAAGTGGCACTGAAATCAACAAAGATGTTGGAATCAAGGCATCTACTGAGGAAGTTCCAAAAGAAAGCAGTGAAGCAGGTCCACAGATGGAGGGAAAAAAGGCAAAAGAAAATGATCGAGAAAGATTTACTCCACCTCCATCTTTTCCACAGCATCTCCAGAAACACAAACTAAACAAGTAGTTTGCTCGATTTCCTGGAGGTCTTCAAAAAGCTACATATCAACATTCCATTTGTAGAAGCGATGGAACAAATGCCCAGCTATGTCAAATTCTTGAAAGATATTCTGTCACGAAAGTGCAGATTAGGAGATTACGAGACAGTAGCACTGACAGAAGAATACAACGCTATCATTCATAGGAAGCTCCTCATAAAGTTGAAGGATCCTGGCAGTTTCACCATCCTCTACAGGATAGGAGAATATTACTTCGGTAAGGCTTTGTGTGATTTAGGTGCTAGTATTAACTTGATGCCTTTGTCTATTTATAAGAAACTGCAGAATGGAGAAGCAAAGCCCACCTCAGTCACTCTGCAACTTGCTAATAGAACACTCACATTTCCGAGAGGTGTAGTGGAAGATGTGTTAGTCAAAGTCGACAAATTCATTTTCCCAGCAGATTTCATTGTCATTCACATGGAGGAAGACAAAGACGTACCCATCATCCTCGGGAGACCATTCTTGGCTACAGGTCGTGTTGGACAATTATGACCCATAGCATCACTATTTGTACAAATCATGGTGTTGTTGTGCAAATTAACTATGTGACAAAGGAAATTGCCCTTTTATCATTTGTAATTGGATTACCTAGATGTATAAATGATAAAAGGTCCATATGATTAGTTCCAGATTGAGATGATATGAGACATTATCAATCCATGAAGGTTTAATCATTAAATATCCTTAGTCGGAGTATTATCGAGATTGGACATCGATAATGCGTAAAAGACTAGTATTACACTTGTGCGCGTTGTGGGAGCATAACGGCATAGTTCTTATATATTTGGGTATAGGATACTCATGCAACTGTAATAGGAGGTTGTGTTTACCGATCGTACGGGAACAGCTTCGCTCTGGATAGACCCCTCAGAATTCCATTGGTAGTATGACTATGTGTCTATGGAAGTCTGAATCAGGGTAGGTGTATTTGGTCTTAACCTGAGACTTGCACCGCTAATACTTGCGACAATCAATATATTTTGGTTTTGGTCGTCCAGGGCTTTAACAGGTTATGTGTACGCCTCTTCTGGGTATATTGAGAATCGTAGTGTATTGGGTGTGATGTCAAGATGGAAGTATCACTCCAGTAATAGTGGAGATGATGATCACGTAGGATACGGAACTGGTGCTCTTTTATGCTGGAGCTATCAGGATATTATGACTAGGTCATGTTTATCCGATTATAGAGACTAGTTACCAGAGATCCGATATGTGCTTCGTACAGGGCAGACACAATTCCAGCCCCAAGCCTTGCACATGACATCTGATACTGGATCGTAATACATAATACTACGTATACTACGCCTGATATAGATCACATATTCCTAAAAGAATATTTCTAGAGAATTGGGTAGGCATGGTACTTTGCTAGAAGCCAACCATGTCTTGTAAATCGGTAAAAACGTAGTACTAGGTACGTACGTGTTCGGAAAGTCCGACGACCGGATTTACTGCCAACATATCCGGGGATCTCATGGGTCGCTTCCCAAAGATTCACCGATGATGTATGACTCGCACTTTATTAATCTGGGATTAATTATAAAAGATAGAAAATTAATATGGGATTAATTACGGAGATATTTTATCTGGTATAAAATATTATTTAAAAGAGAGAGAACGATTAATTTGGAATTAATTGATAAAATAATATATTCGATATATTATACGAAATTGGATTTCGACGCGAAATTAAAATTAGATTTTAATTCGGTCGAACGAGTTAATTTAGAATTAATTCGTTAGCGATGTAAATAGTAATTTTGCTAAGCACAATTATTTAATTAAATTTGATTTAATTACGTCGCAACGGAAAATTCGTTAATTTGGAATTAGCGAACCCGAGCCCGGGCGTGTTTGCGGGCCCACTCGCATTTTGAATTCAAGTGCGGCCCACAAGTCACATCTAGCGTCAAATCATTAGTCACTTTGATTGATGTGATATCTAGTCACTTTGAGTGATGTGATGTCTAGTCACTTTTGATGTGAATAGTGATGGTGGTGGTTGGAAGGCATTAATTGCCTTTTGGCTCTAAAAATTGGTTGACCTTTTTGAAAGGCAAATACCAAATTTTTGGTATATGTTTATTATTGATTTTGGAAATCAAAACCAACACACAACATACTTGCCCTTCTCTTTCTCCATTCACGGTTTGGAACCATTTTCCCTCATCTCCCTCTCTCGGCTTTGAAGCAAATTTTCTTCCTATTTTCTTGGCAAAGCCGAGTATTACAAGAAGACAAATGGAAGATTTGTGTCAAATCTTTCCAATGCTAGCACATGAAGAGTCATCCAATGAGATAGGGGAACAAACTCATGAGCATGAAATCACAACACAAAGCTTGGAGCTTGGAGATCCATCCATGGAGTTGACCGAATTTGGAGGAGCCCAAAAACAGTCCAAAACCGAGAGCTTCAAGGGAGCAACAAAGGGCTTGTGTTCATCGCATTCAAAACCGATCAATGTAAGTATGATTCTGCCATACTTCTTGTTGTATTCACACATGATTTCATTGCTTGAATCGATATTGGGACTAACTAGAAACCCAACAATGGTATCTTGAGCCATTTTGAGCATGAAATTGGAATTATGGTAAAATTGAGCAAAATTGATTTGAGCATGTTTGAGTGAAATTGATTGTTTGAGTATGCTTAAATTATGATAACATAGTGTTATGAATGATCAATTTGATGAAAATTGAGTTGGATAAAATTTTCCCTAATCACTTGGCTTGGCCGAATATGGTGTGTGCCCTAATGTCATGGTATTTTTTTTATTTTGATCATTGGATGAGTTGAAATCATTTGGGAAATGTTGATTTGAGATTTAATTGGATTGAATTTTGAATTGGACAAAAATTCCCCAATTGCCATGAATGATGTAACATGGAAAATGATTGATTTTTGATTCAATTGTGTTGGACATAAGTTGATGATGATAAGCATAATTAATTGAGTAAAATAGTGTTTTGGAAATGTTAATTTGGTTAATTAATTATGGCTATACACTTTAGGTTAATTAAATTATGAAATTTGGAATTTTGGTAATTTAATTAATTGGGCCAAATTTGGAATTGGGCTTGTAAAGTTGTAATTGGGCTTAATGGGCTTGATTGGGCCAAGTTTGGTTTAGGCTAATTGGTTGGATCCAATTGGGCCCAAAACCATATCCATAAAGTCCAAATATGACTTAATGGACCTTTAATTTTAATTGGGCCTAATGGGCCTAAATTGGTTTCTTGGCAAATAAGGGTGATTCCTTAAATGGGCTTTGGTATTTGGGTTTGACCCATATTGACCAAAAGTCCATGCCTTATGAAATTAATTAAAAGACCATTGGACTTTAATTAAATTAACATTGGATGTTAATTGGGATTTGAGATCCGTAACGATTAGATTTAAAATCTAAGTCGTAAAGGCACATTAAAAATGTAATTATTTAATTTAGAATTAAAGATAGAATTAGTATTAAATACAAATTAAATTGGATTTAATATTGTCGTTTAATATAATTCAAGAATTTGTACTTTGAGTACTTATTCGTAAAACTAGTTTGACTCGCGCAAAATCAAATCGTTGTTTGAACATTGGATGGTCATTAATTTCAGATTAATTAATTGGATTAGATTGATTGATAACATGCTTTGTGTGAATACATGGATACGATGTATGAATAATATATATCGGATGGATATTAGATGGGTGAGGGCAATTTTGGAAATTGTTGTAATAAATTTATAATTTATTAAATTGGACTTGCGTGTCCAGCCTATTACCTCTTGACTCTTTGTATTTCTCTTCTCACATATTCCCCTCAATGTAAATGAGGTTTCTTTAGAAGTGTTATGTAATCGGGTAGAAGTAATATTTGTGCTAGCGGGAGAGAGGAAATGGAGAGATTTATTTTAGGAACAATGTTTTAAGTATCCATCCGCATATCATTATTATATTTATTTATACGCGCCTTATTATGTTTTTAGAATGCATGTTTAAGGGTGTATGATGATGAGACCTTAACAAAGAAAATTAATTGGTTGCCAATTACGCAAAAAAAAACCCTCAACACATATTAAACGTTTTTCCTTCCATTGAATGATTCTTACTCAAGATCCAAGATTGGCACTGGTTTGTTCGCCAAAGTCAAGACCTTTGTCTGTCACGGATGTGTTTGAATCATGAAGGCTTTGTTCCATATCGGTGTCTTGTCCAAGTTGTGATTTTTTTGCCAAAGTCAAGATCACTTCTTGTCCATCGACATCGATTAAAAAGCTTTCCATGGTCAATGGGTTCCGCTTAACTGGGATCATTAAGTTTGTTGTGCCAAAGCCAAGGCTTAATTGATTCAGAGGAAAAAGGTTAGGCAATATATTGGATATATTGGCATATATAGGATATATGTTTCGGACTTGGATGTCCACCTACTGGATCTAGGAATTGGATGGGATCCAATTGATCTTAGAGATCTACCTAGTTAATTATCATACAATTTGTTGGCCAAAGTCAAGATTGTGTGTTATTTAACGGGATCCTAGCCCACTAGGAAACAAGGTTTCCCGAGTACTCCACAGAGGGTTAGAGGCTCGCCGAAAAATAGTGGGAGGCAAGTATTAAATTTGTAATATTCGTTTAGTTACTTGCCAATACACGCTCATTTTAATTTTTCGTTGTTAAATTAATATATTAGTTGGACTAATATTTAATGTTGTTTTAAATTAAACAGTTGGACTGTATTCAAACTATTTCAATTAATAGTTGATTTTATAATTGGATTATAGTAATCAATATAATTGAATTTAACCAATTAAATTATAGTTGATTATATAGTTAGACTACAGTAATCATTATATTTAATAGTACCTGAAATCGTTGATTGGATAGTTGGACTATAGTAATCAAGATAAATGAAATATTAGTGTTTAAAACATAATCCTTGGTGAAAATGTATTTAAACGACTTTAATTTTCAAATTGGGAATAAAATCTCAGGATAGTCCTGAAGACCGAGAAGTTACTTTATTTGATAGAGTGATGTCTCGAGCCTAAGCCCGGAGTTGAGCAAATAGTAGAACATGATATTTGGAATATTCATGTGATGATAACTTTAGTGCTTAATCTGTTATGCTTGCCGCAAAAACTCCTTAATTTCTTAGTCAGAACTAAGGATTAGATCCTTATAGTATGATATTGAAATTGAAGGATCTTCATATATCTATCATTAGATCTTAGAAGTACAAATTGCAATAGTAAACTCTTGGAGAGTTAATGGCTATTCTCAAGGAGAGAAAGCCAGAGTTTGCAATAAGGCAAGAAGCGCAAGGCGCATCTTATTTCGACATTCTAGAAGGCCAGGCTTGGCCGAAGGCTTTGGGGTGTGGAAAATGGGCAAAGACAAAATCATTATAATCTTCTGGGAAGACAAAGGACATATCCCAAAATGTCTGCCTAAACTGTGGCAAACGGGGTCACTGAAGCGTGACTGCCGTATGGACAAGGCAGACATGAAGGAAGTGAAGAGGGGGCAAGGCTCCGGCTTCAAGTATGTTGTGTCATAAACATGTTCACTATTAGTTTCAAAATTGATTTTGATACTAGATGTGGTACATAAATATGTACTAATGTGCAGAATCTACTAATTAGCAGGATACTGACTTCAGAAGAGATTAACCTGCGAGTCAGAAACGGGACGACAGTCGCTGTTTTAACCGCAGAAACCTAAGTTTAGGAACTACCCTTCGGGGGTGTACTTAAATTAGGAAACTGTTACAATGTAACTAGTTTGACTAGATACATTATCTCTATATCAGGGTTTAACCCGTTGCGGTTATACCTTTATATTCTAGAACACTAAAGTGTTTTATTTTTTATAATATGATATTGAGATAAACACATTAGATGTGAATAACAGTATTTATATTTTGAATATAAAAGAATCTCAAACGTATAACATGACAAACAAATAGCTCAATCTGATTTAATCAGATGAGATTTATTTGTGGCATTGTTGTCTGGGACACAATAAACAAGACTCGCATATCCACCTTTCGAAGAGTGGATACTAGGACGGATTTGATTCTATTCAAATAAAGTCTACGAATCTAGTTTAATATGCAAAATGCCTATAATACCTTT
Organism: Zanthoxylum bungeanum; assembly: GCA_019454045.1. Classification (NCBI taxonomy): domain Eukaryota; kingdom Viridiplantae; phylum Streptophyta; class Magnoliopsida; order Sapindales; family Rutaceae; genus Zanthoxylum; species Zanthoxylum bungeanum. The sequence continues at coordinate 16,789 of SKCR01045837.1, forward strand.
TACTTGGTAAAAGTGCAAATGCCACCGATTTGTTAGCCCTCGTTCATAGTGACGTAAGTGGGCCCATGTCTAGCTAGCCTAGATGTGGATATGAACACTTCGTAACCTTTACGGATGTGGCATCGCGTTATGGTTATGTGTTTCTTATGGAACACGGATCGGAAACTTTTGATGAATTCAAAGAGTTTCGACACGAAGTAGACAAACAGATCGGGAAGAGTATTAAAACTGTCACGGTTAGACCGTGGTGGAAAATACTTAAGCTATAAGTTTCTCAATTACTTGAAAAAGTATAGTATTCTTTCAATGAGGACTCCTCCTGGAACACGTCAATTTGACGGTGTGTCCGAACTGAGAAATCAAATTTTGTTAGACATGATAAGGTTAATCATGAGTCGCTCTGAGCTACCATTTTCCTTCAAGGGATAAGCATTAAAAAGTGCAAAACTTATTTTCAATAAGGTTCCATAAAAATCTGTTAGACAGACTTCATATTAGATATGAACAGGAAAGAAACCGGTTTTCTCATTCCTAAGATTTGGGAATGCTGGGCATATGTTTGGATGATACCAACTAGAACTCAACTCGGATAAGTGCCTAAGTTGTGGGTTATCCTAGGGAAACCAAGTATATTGTACTTATACAAACTCACTAGAGAACAATGTAATTGTTGCTCGCCATGCGGTTTTCCTAAGAGGAATACCTATATGCATGGTAATTGGGAGGAAAGAAAACTATATGAAAATCAAGTAATACTATTCCAGGCATCGATTCCTTAATGGAACACAAATAGTTCATCTATGATAAAACTATACCAATAATCTTTGAATACACAAGAACCGCGCAAGTCGGAGAGAATCAGAAAATAACCTGGGGTATGGGTTTCTGATCTCACCTCGTGAAGATGTCAATCTAATTGAGGAATATGAACAGACTACGTATGAGGAAGTGATACAAGGTATCGACTCCCTATTATGGCAAAGTGCCATGATGTCCGAAATGGATTCCATGTATACCAACCAAGTTTGGACACTGATTGTTGTACTAGAAGGCACTGTGCCTATTGGTACTATATAAGTCTTCAAAGAAGACATACATGAGAGGCAACGTACTAAGCTAGGCTTGTAGCAAAAAGTTATCGTTATCAATATTGTGTCGATTATGACGAAACCTTTTACTCGTTGCCATGGATAAATCCATTTGGATAATGCTTGCTAATGCTGCATGTGTCATTTATGAAATATGGCAGCTGAACGTCAAAATCGATTTCCTTAAAAGGAAACCTTTTGGAGGATGTTTACAACATCCTAACGGTTTTGTCGTACTAAAATGAGCAAACAAGGTTTGCGAGTTAATTCGATCTATTTATGGATTGAAGCAAGCATTGCGTTTTTGGAATTATAGTTTTGATGTAATCATAATGGTATATGATTTAATTCAAAACGAAAATGATTCTTGTGTAAATAAGGAGTTTAGTGGGAGCGCACTGACAATGAATGTCCTAAGTAACTGAATGTCATTTCTTGGAAATGATATTCCCATAATACAGTCGGTGAAAGCTTGGCTTTCATGAAAATTCTCCGTATAATTCTTTGGAGAGACAACCTTTATTCTAGGAATAAAGATCTACTGGGATAGATCTAAAAATTTTTACTCTCCGAGAACTCGTGCATTGAAATAAATGTACCCGACCTGGTGTCTCATATGCTTTGAGCATATGGAGTCACAATCGGGCCAATCCAAGTGATAATCACTGGATTGATGTTAAGAACATCATTTAGTATCTTAGATGAACTAAGGATGCTTTCTTGAGCTATGGAGAAGGAGAACTTGAGGTGACTGGGTTCACTGCTGTAAGTTTCCTAACCGAGAAAGACGACTATAAGTCGTAATAAAGGTACAATATAGTTTGAATAAAGGAACAGTGAGCTAGAAATCTTCCAAGCAAGATACTGTTGTCGAATAAACAACAAAAGCGGAATATTGTTACAGCTGAGGTAGCAATAGAAGCCTTTTGGATTGATAATAATCCTAATTAGATTAGAAATAATTATGTTAGCAGCTGAGCTAGGCTACAGCATAGGCTAAAGAATTAATGGTCTCATCAACGATCCATATATATACTTCAATATTCATCTGATTCGTTCGAATCATACATCGTGCCGATGTAATGATCCAATAAATCGCATCAGATGATAGCCATGCAAATCCGCTGACGAAAGCATTTCCTCAGCAGAAGTTTGAGCGAATCGTACATAGTTCGGGTGTAGAACACTTGAGTGATTGGCTATAGGCCAAGTGGGAGATTGTTGGACAATTATGACCCATAACATCACTATTTGTACAGATCATGGTGTTGTTGTACAAATTAACTATGTGACAAAGGAAATTACCCTTTTATCATTTGTAATTGGATTACCTAGATGTATAAATGATAAAAGGTCCATATGATTAGTTCCGGATTGAGATGATATGAGACAGTATCAATCTACGAAGGTTTAATCATTAAATATCCCTAGTCGGAGTAGCTTATCGAGATTGGACATCGATAATGCGTAAAAGGCTAGTATTACACTTGTGCGCGTTGTGAGAGCATAACGGCATAGTTCTCATATATTTGGGTATATGATACTCATGCAACTGTAATAGGAGGTTGTGTTTACCGATGGTACGGGAACAGCTTCGCTCTGGATAGACCCCTCGGAATTCCATTGGTAGTATGACTCTGTGTCTATGGAAGTCCGAATCAGGGTAGGTGTATTTGGTCTTAACCTGAGACTTGCACCGCTAATACTTGAGACAATCAATATACTTTGGTTTTGGTCGTCCATGGCTTTAACAGGTTCTGTGTACGCCTCTTCTGGGTATATTGAGAATCGTAGTGTATTGGGTGTGATGTCAAGATGGAAGTGTCACTCCAGTCATAGTGGAGATGATGATCACGTAGGATACGGAACTGGTGCTCTTTTATGCTGCAGCTATCGGGATATTATTACTAGGTCATGTTTATCCGATTATAGAGACTAGTTACCAGAGATCCGATATGTGCTTCGTACGGGGTAGACACAATTCCAGCCCCAGGCCTTGCACGTGACATCCGATACTGGATCGTAATACGCAATACTACGTATACTACGCCTGATATAGATCACATATTCCTATAAGAATATTTATGGAGAATTGGGTAGGCACGGTGCTTTACTAGAGCCAACCATGTCTTGTAAATCGGTAAAAACGTAGTACTAGGTACGTACGTGTTCGGATAGTCCGATGACCAGATTTACTGCCAACATATTCGGGGATCTCATGGGTCGCTTCCCAAAGATTCATTGATGATGTTTGATGTATGACTCGCACTTTATAATCTGTGATTAATTATAAGAGAGAGAAAATTAATCTGGGATTAATTAAAGAGATATTTTATCTGGGATAAAATATTATTTAAAAGAGAGAGAACGATTAATTTGGAATTAATCGATAAAAATATATTCGATATATTATACGAAATTGGATTTCGACACGGAATTAAAATTAGATTTTAATTCGGGCGAACGAGTTAATTTAGAATTAATTCATTAGCGACATGAATAGTAATTTTGCTAGGCAGAATTATTTAATTAAATTTGATTTAATTACGTCGCAACGGAAAATTCGTTAATTTGGAATTAGCGAACCCGAGCCCGGGAGTGTTTGCGGCCCATAAGTCACATTTAGCGTCAAATCATTAGTCACTTTGATTGATGTGATGTCTAGTCACTTTATGTGATGTGATGTCTAGTCACTTTTGATGTGAATAGTGATAGTGGTGGTTGGAAGGCATTAATTGCCTTTTCGCTCCAAAAATTGGTTGACCTTTTTGAAAGGCAAATACCAAATTTTTTGTATATGTTTATTATTGATTTTGGAAATCAAAACCAACACACAACACACTTGCCCTTCTCTCTCTCTATTCACGGTTTGGAACCATTTTCCCTCATCTCCCTCTCTCGGCTTTGAAGCCAATTTTCTTCCTATTTTCTTGGCAAGGCCAAGTATTACAAGAAGATAAATGGAAGATTTGTGGCAAATCTTTCCAATTCTAGCACATGAAGAGTCATCCCAAGGTGATAGGGGAACAAACTCATGAGCATGGAATCACAACACAAAGCTTGGAGCTTGGAGATCTATCCATGGAGTTGACCGAATTTGGAGGAGCCCAAAAACAGTCCAAAACCAAGAGCTTCAAAGGAGCAACAAAGGGCTTGTGTTCATCACATTCAAAACCGATCAATGTAAGTATGATTCTGTCATACTTCTTGTTGTATTCACACATGATTTCATTGCTTGAATTGATCTTGGGACTAACTAGAAACCCAACAGGTCGAACCATCATTTATGTAAAAAAATTTGAACTAACCATGAGGGTGCAGGACCAAAAAGTAACATTCAATGTTTTCAAAGCCATGAAATTCTCGAATGACGAAAAGGAGGAGAAATATTTTAGACTTGATGTAATAGATAGTACCATCCTGAACACAGATGCAATGCAACTTTCCACTGACAAACTTGAAGCATGCATCACGAACATGACTGACAGAGAATTAGATGATGAGATTCTGGAATGTATCAACTATCTTGATGGAACCTCTCACTTCAGATCGACTCCACATGTGGAAAGTTTGGAACTACCAAAAAATGAGTGAATCAAGCCCTCGATTGAAGAACCACCACAGTTGTAACTTAAGCCCAATCCGAGCCATCTCAGGTATGCATACTTTTATAACTCTTCTGATTTACTTGTGATTATTTCTTCGTCATTAACATGGGTGCAGGAAGATAAGTTGCTGAGAGTGCTACGCGAGCACAAGAGAGCTATTGGCTGGAATATAGCAGACATTCAAGGCATTAGTCCATCATTTTGCATGCATAAAATCTTGATGAACGACAAGTATAAATCCACGGTAGAGCATCAATGGAGACTGAATCCAATCATAAAGGAAGTCGTAAAGAAAGAAATCATCATATGGTTGGACGCAGAAATCATCTACCGCATCTCTGACAGCACGTGGGTGAGTCATATGCAATTTCTACCCGAGAAATGAGGAATGACTATAGTCACCAATGAAAAGAACGAGCTGATTCCAACAAGGACAGTGACTGGATGGAGAGTGTGTATGGACTACAGGAAACTGAAAAAAAACAACACGAAATGATCATTTCCCACTACCATTCATTGACCAGATGCTAGACAAACTGACGGGATATGAATTCTATTACTTTCTAGATGGATACTCAAGATACAATCAGATTTCCATCGCCCCAGAAGATCAAGAGAAAACCACTTTCATATGCCCGTATGGTACTTTTGCATTCCAAATGATGCCATTTGGACTCTATAATGCTCCTTCTACATTTCAATGTTGCATGATGGCCATCTTTTCAGACATGATAGAACAAAGCATGAAAGTCTTCATGGATGACTTCTCAGTATTTGGAGACTCATTTGACCACTATTTGCAAAATCTGGAAAAAATGTTACAAAGATGTGAAGATACCAACCTGGTACCCAACTGGGAGAAATGCCACTTCATGGTACATGAATGCATTGTCCTGGGACATCGAATCTCACAGAAAGGAATTGAGGTAGACAAAACAAAGATCGACAATAGAAAAATTATCTCCACCATCATCCATCAAAGGGATTCAAAGTTTTCTCAGTCATGTAGGTTTTTACATGAGATTTATCAAAGACTTCTCCAAGATTTTTAAACCTATGTGCAATCTGCTAGAGAAAGACGTGTTTTCAACTTCACCAAAGAATGCCACCATGCTTTTGAAATCTTGAAACGTAATTTGATCTATGCCCCCATCATAGTAGCACAAGACTGGAAGCTTCCATTTGAACTGATGTGTGATGCCTGTGATTTTGCTGTAGGTGTAGTTTTGGGACAACGTAAGGCGAAATTTTTTCACACCATTTACTACGCCAGCACAACTCAACTACACAACAACTGAAAAATAATTTCTCACAGTTTTGTTTGTTTGATAAATTCTGCTCTTATCTGCTGGGGCCCAAAGTGGTAGTCTACACAGATCATTCAGCAGTCAAATACCTGATCGCAAAGAAAGATGCCAAACCCAGATTAATCCATTGGGTGCTTCTACTGCAAGAATTTGACGTGGAGAACGAGACAGGAAGGGTATAGAAAATCAAGTGGCAGATCACTTGTTAAGGCTTGAAAATAGAAGTACAACTGGCAATGAGCTGACAATCAAAGAAAGTTTTCCAGATGAACAGTTGTTTTCCATCAAGCAGCAGAAATTCCCATGGTATGCTGATTATGTGAACTACATAGTATCAGGGAAATGGCCGTTGGAATGGACAAATCAGCAACGGAAGAAATTCTTCAAAGAAGTCAAGCACTATGTCTGGGATGAGCTGTACCTATTCAAACATTATGCTGATCAGTTATTACGGTGTTGTGTACCATATGAGGAGGTCAATAGTGTCCTGCAGCATTGTCATTCATCACCATACGACGGACACTTCAGCGGAGAAAAAATTACAGCCAAAGTACTAAAATCAGGTTTGTTTTGGCCCACATTGTTTAAAGACGCTCACTTATTCGTTCTTCAATATGATAGGTGTCAGAGAACGGGAAATATTTCAAGAAAAAATGAAAGACCTCTTCAAAGCATTCTCGAAGTGGAGATATTTGATGTATGGGGTATTGACTTTATGAGACCCTTTTGTTCCATCATATGTAAACATGTACATTCTGGTTGCAGTAGATTACGTCTCCAATGGGTTGAAGCAATAGCACTGCCATCAAATGACTCCAAAGTGGTGTTAAAATTCCTCAAAAATAATATTTTCACTCTCTTCGGAACACCTCGAGCGATCATCAGTGATGGTGGCACACACTTCTGCAACATATACTTTGATGCACTCCTAGCCAAATACGGAGTTACTCACAAAGTTGCCACTGCTTACCATCCGCATTCAAGTGGGCAGGTTAAAGTTTCTAACAAAGAAATCAAAAGAATTTTGGAGAGAACCGTTGGGTTAACAAGGAGGGAGTGGTCTACAAAATTGGATGATACATTATGGGCCTACCGGACAACTTACAAGAAACCCATTGGAATGTCCCAATATCGAATGGTGTTTGGGAAAACATGCCATCTTTCTGTAGAGCTCGAACAAAGTATGAATTGGAAGAAGCTAAATTTTGATCTTCAAGTGGCAGGAAATAACGGCTCCACCAACTGAACGAATTGGAAGAATTTCACCTTCATGCTTATGAGAATGCCAAACTGTACAAAGAAAAGACCAAGAAGTGGCATTATCAGAAAATAGTGCGTAGACAACTGGAACCAGGGCACCAGGTACTGTTATACAACTCAAGGTTGAAACTTTTCCCTGGCAAACTAAAGTCATGGTGGTCAGGTCCGTTTGTAATCACCCAAGTTTTACCATATGGAGCCGTTGAGCTACATGACCCTAACTCCAATAATACACTCAAAGTTAACAGTCAACGTGTCAAGCACTATTGGGGAGAATCCATCAAGCATCAAAAAGAGAGTCTCACAGTGGCATATCCAGCCTAACATTCAGGCATTCATGTTTAGCTGACAACGTTAAACTTAGCGCTAGTAGAGAGGCAACCCATGTAATTTGTATATATATTGAGATTTGGAGTGTTTTATTTTTGTGTGTTTTAATTTTTGTAGGAAAAGTCACAGACATGATGGAAGACGTTCTCGCAAAGCTTCAAAAGCATTTTCCTTCTCTCCCACAAAACTCTCTGATGAAAGTCTACAAAAGACGCATTGAAAGATTGAGGCTTTTGATGATCAAAGGTATTCCTAGTGACATTCGTTAGATAATTGAAGCACGAGTCCGATTGGCAGTGAGTCATCTGACTCTTTTATTTCATTTCTACCTTGTTTAGGAAAAATCACCTATGCTAAGAAAAGAAGACCTGATTAGGTGTTTGCTATAAATGTGCACATTGTACATGCAATACTCGTTGTCGTTCTTTAGGAATGGTGTCTAATATCCGCGAAGATAAAATAAAATTCATTAGGAATGACATGAGTAAGGAATCTTTAGATAATATATCATTGACTCTTGAGACGCATCCCAGTGGATATGTGTATCACGCAATTCGCAATTTACATACACAGTTTCGAAGAGAAAAATAATAATTAAGTCTCGGGAATCTGACTTTAAAATACCATGTTTGCCAATTTATAAGAAAATTGGATGAGAAGCTTGTCCCTGACACATAGATGTCATTCAAGCCGTTACTTCCTGTACATATTATTATCTCTGTCTTTAACTAATAATTGTAATTTTTTTTGTTATTTTCTTTTATTTTCGCCGACAAGATCCAGACTTTTTGACTTTCACGATTTATTTTACTGCTTAGCTAAGAATTGTCATTTGGCAGGTAGTAGTGCTATTATTACTCACCCTTTTTCAGGATCTATAAATTCAGCTCGTCATTGCCCTCTTATAGACATCCCGATTTGAGAGAGTAATAAAAAAATTTATTTTTATGTTTTTAATTTGACTAACCATGTGGAATTGTGTTTTGAGATAGCTTTGTAAGGATTTTCCACTCCTGAGACGTATCTCAGTCTAATTCCTAACAAGTTAATTTTTGTTTATTTTCTTTTGAATTATTTAAATTCATGAATTAAATTCATATGCTCATTTGACAGGTATTATCAAATGACATGTATTATGCTTATCATATGCTCTTGTATAAATTGGATAAATAAATGACAGGTATTATCCACTCCATATTAAATTCATATGCTCCATAATACAGACTAAATTGGATCTTCATATGCTTATTTGACATGTATTATCAACATGCATGGTAACATACGGACAGGGGTCGTAAGTAAAAAAATTATAATATTCAGTACTCTAGTTTATTGGAGGAAGCATCTGAAAGCGATGGAATAAAAAAATTTATATAAATAAATAATTAATTATGCTTTTACTCAGTAACCGGACGTCTTGCTTCAGTAAGCAGTGATTGTTCGCGTCAAACGGTAAAATCTTGAGTTAATAATAATAAAGTTTCTACTTAGTGGCCGGACGTCTTGCCTCAGTAAGCAATGATTATTCGTGTCAAAATGTAGAAGCTTGAGTTAATAATAATAAAGTTTCTACTTAGTGGCTGGAAGTCTTGCCTCAGTAAGCAATGATTATTCGTGTCAAAATGTAGAACTTTTAACATCTGAGATCCAAGTAATTCAGTCTGTATGGGTGTCTTAACACCGAGTGCCCTAAAGCCAACTGGTATGGGAGTCACTGGCTTAAAGCTCACTACAAGGATTGAAGATGTTATAAAAAAAATATCCAGTGCCAAATATGTGTGAATTTTGATATAACTTTAGGATAAAATATTACTCTCTTTTCAACTACACTTATGAATATTATGGGCACAATGATTTGATTAATACCTTGTTGGTTGTGTATATGGAGAATGGTAAAAATAATCAAAGAATTTACTTATTTGGTAATTTAGAAAGAAAGAAAACAACTATTCACTTGGATAAGAATTTCACTTGTTTAGTCACTAACTTGTTTTGTGTGTTTGATTGATGTTTGTGGGTATCGTCGCTGTAAGCCCTCACGAGACTACAACTCGTCCACTAGGGACACCTAGGGGTTTAAAGGCTTGTTGCATACGCTAAATGCAACCGTGATCCCTACGAAAGTGGCTTGGATTAATTTAAGTATTTATTGTATTTTATTTTGTTGTTTTGCTCGAGGACTAGCAAAATGTTAGGTTTGGGGGTGTGATAAGCGAAAAATATATCAATATTTACCGCCCCTTTTACTTAACATTGTGTATAGTTTCTCGGGTATTGTGAATATTTATATGTGTTTTGTGTTATCTTGCAGATAAATAAAGTTTTGGAACTAAATGGAATTGAATCAGGGCTAAAACGGTGAAATTCTGATAAAAAAATGGCAAAATAGGAAATTTTATGTTCACGCATCGCGACGCGCAACACCCTTTGTCTCGCGACACGTAATCAATAATTCAGCTACCGACACCCGTCATCCCATACGTCATCATTATGTTAGCATTTCTCCCCGCGTCGCGACGCCAACACTCAACGCGTCGCGACGCCGAGACAATTATTGAGCTGCTGACACTTTTACAGTATTGTAGCACGCGTCACGACGCACAAACGATTTGCATCGTGACGCGTGGTGATTTTAGAGCCTATAAATTGAGGCTGAATTCATAAGGAAAATTCATACTTTCTTCTGGGGATTTTCTTAAGAATACTAAGAAGAGAGTATATTGTTTGTTTATTTTCAGCTTTCTTGTATTTAAATTTTATTTTAGCAATAAAAGTGTGTGTGTTTTATTTAAAGCATGAGTAGGTAACTTCTTTCTGTTGGGGTGAAAAGGTGAAGCTTTTATTATTATAATTTAGATTAATCACCCTTAATTATAATATATAAATTATTTTAAAACCAGACTTAATGGGATACCGCCTTTAAGGTCGGTTAGACTTAATTAAATTAATTTTGATCTGACTTAATTGGATACCGCCTTTATGGTCGGTTGGAATTAAGTAAAATCTGACTTAATCAGGATACCGCTAATATGGTCAATTGGTAATATAATGTAAATTTATATATTATAATAAGGGAGATTTCTAAATTAGAAGTAATAAAAGTAGATTCTCTAACCCCCAATATTTTATTTTATTGTTTTATTTTACCTGTTTAATTTTCAAATTTGTTTTAAAATGTTTTATTTATTTAAGACTTTAATAGTCCTAGATATGTGTCGTAACTAAATACAATATCTAGGGTTGTGATGAATTCCAATATCACTAGTTTATAAGTTGATTATTTTGTGTCTTGGGTAATATATTGGTTTATTTATTTAGTCTTAATTTTAATGCTTCTTATTAACTGGCCACTAATAAGATTGATATGGTAAACTTAAAATGAACTTCACAAAAGGGTTTTAGGTTTCAGTCTTAGATTCAATAATTCACGATCACACCTTAGGGTAGATTTCCTTCCAGGATAGACATATACATGTCGAGTGTGGGTAGCCACAATTGGAACTTAATCTTAATGAATTCAGAGTTTCTTGGTTAACATAGACATATAGTTAATTGAGTTACTTTGGGTGTTTGCATCTGACCATCGACAGATGCTTTTGCATATTTTCGTGTTCCAGGTTAATAAACTGATATATTACACAAACATAAAATAATCACTTCATCTTTAGAATAATATTGGAAGGATTCACAACCCTAGATAGTTTCATAATATTGGTTACTTTTTAGAATTTACTTTCGCATTGTTTTAATTACTTTTCTTTAGTTAAAATCACCAACCAAACAACAATCAATTTTTAGATACTTGTAGAAATTTAACTTCAATAATTTAATAGCATAGGTATTAAGTCCTCGTGGGATCGATACATTTTATACTACTTGAGAGATACGTGTGCTTGCGTTACGTGTATGTTTACCACCGATCGGAAAGCAAACTCAAATCTTTCGATTACAAGAATGGGGATAAGAACTTACAAGCTTGGAAGATTCAAGAACAATCAAGCAAGTTAATGTTATTGCAGGAACCACCAATTCCTTCGGCGATATGAAGTTATGCTAGCATGACTTCAAATCAATGAGTAGACACTCTCTTTCTAAGATGATTTTTCATTCATATTATTTTAAGTAAAGACTTACTTTTTAGCATATAAGGCGTTAGCCAGATTTATTTTCAGTTGTTTTAAGAAAAAACGTGTTTAAGAATGATTTTATTTAAATGGCTTGAGTTTTGTGATTTTTGGAGGCATGAGGGATAAACCCACCTCAGTATGTGACCGGCGTAAACACACACGTATAACGCAAGCGCACGTATCGTTCAAGTAGTATAAAAATATCGATCCCACGAGGACTTAATTCATACTGTTGTTATTAATTGTTGATACTATTTATTTACAGATATCTAATTATAGGGATAAGGGAATTGATTGCTTGAAATGATTTGATTTGTAGATTTGCTAAATAAATAAAAAGATAAAAAGACAAAAGAAAATACTAAGGAAAATAAAAGACTCAAAGATCTAGGGTTGTGAATCTTTCTAATATCTTTTAAAAGATGAAGTAGTTATATCATAGTTGGGTAAAATATTGAATTATTAATCTGGAACACTAAATTATGTAAAAGCCTCTTCCGATGGTCATTTACAAATACCTAGAATAATCAAATTGAACCATATGTCTATGTCAATTAAATTACCTAGATTCATTAAGATTGAATTCCAATTATTGATTACCCCCGCCCGACAGGTATATGTCTATCCTGTAAGGAAATCTATTAAAGGTTTATCTATCCTTAAAGAAGATCGTGGGTTATTGAGTATAATGTCTTTAAACTTAAAATCCCTATGTCTAGTTCATTTTAAGTTTTATCTAATCAATTTTATTAGTGATCAGTTAATAAAAAGGCATTAAGGTTATGACTCAACAAATAATTCTTTAATTACCAAAACTATAATCTAACCCTTTTTAAATCGGTGATATTAGATTTTATCACAACCCTAGATATTTAACTTAGTTATAACACATAATTAGAACAAGTAAAAAGACATAAAAATTACTAAAAAGTAAATGCGGAAAAATAAATAAAATGCTAAGGTAAAAGGAATTAACTTCTACTATTTACTATTTAGATATCTCCCATAAAATAATATATAATCTTGTGATATTTTAAACCAACCGTCCAGAATGGCGGTATCCTGATTAAGTCAAATTCAAATATACCAGCCATAAGGCGGAACAGAAATATAAATTTAAACCAACCGTCCAGTATGGCGGTATCCTCATTAAGTCAGGTTTACCAGATTAAATTAAATAACCAACCGTCCGGAATGGCGGTATCCTTTATTAATATGATTTTAAATAGTTTATATATCATATTTTAAGGGAGATTAATCTAAAAAGCAATAGTAAAAGAATTACCTTATTACCTCAGCATGGTGAGGTTACCCCCTCATGGTTGAATAGAATTACTACTACAAAGCGTAAATAAAACTGAATAAAAGAAGCAAATAAGAAGAACTCTCTATTATATAAGGATTTCAGAGGAAGAGGTACATTTGAAACTAAAAATTCGAAATCTATTTATAGGCAAAAAAATCTAATTTTTTATTATTATTTTTCTGATTTTTTTTATTTTATTATTTTTCTGATTTTTATTATTATTTTTTTTTTTTTGGATCGCTGAATTTTCGACACGTGGCATGGTGTGCTAAAAAAGACGGCTCGTTGAATCTTTGACACGTGGCAGACGCCCAAAATTACCAAAATACCCTTTTTGCTCGGGACGCCCAAAATTACCAAAATACCCTTTTGCCAAATTTCACAGTCTTGCTTCAAATCACCTCCAGAATGTCCTGAAATTTTATTTCGGTGTCGGGATGTCCAAAATTACCAAAATACCCTTTGTGTCGGGACGCCCAAAATTACCAAAATACCCTTTTTGCCAAATTTCACCAAATTTCACAGTTTTACTTCAAATCACCTCCAGAATGTCCTGAAACTTTATTTATCTACAAAATAACACAAAACACATCAAAATATTCACAAAACTCAAGAAACTATACAAAATATCAAGTTAAATGAGTGGGAAATAGTGATACATTTATCACTCATCACACTCCCAAACCTAACATTTTGCTAGTCCTCGAGCAAAATAAAATAACATAATAAAATTTTAACTAAGCCACTTTCGTAGGGATCACGATTGCATTTAGCATATGCAACAAGCCTTTAAACCCATAGGTGTCCCTAGGGACGAGTTGTAGTCTCGTGAGGGTTTACGGCAATGATACCCACAAACATTTTACAAAAGTAAAAAGGTAGTGAAACTAATGCACACAAAAGCAAAAAGACAAGCGAAAAGAGAATAAAGAAGTTAGTGACTAATCAGGTGAAACTTCTACTCCAAGTTTAGTAGTTGTTTTGTTTCATTCTAAATTACTAAATAAGTAAATTCTCCGATTATTTTTACCATTCTTCATATACACAGCCAACAAAATATTAAACAACTCATTTTTGCCCATAACGGTCATAAGTGCAGTTGATAAGAGAGTAATATTTTTGTCCTAAAGTTTTTATCAGAATTCACATCTTTTTGTAGTAATGGAATAAATTTTCTGATTTTTCTGATTTTTTCTTTGATTTTTTTCTCTATTTTTTATTTATATACAATATCTTCCATCTATGTAGCGAGCTTTAGGTCGGTGACTCCCAAACCAGTTGGCTTTAGGGCATCAGGTGTTAAGACACCCCTAAGGACTTAATTACTCAGACTTCAGATATATATACATATATATAAATTTTTCATCATTTTTGATCCATGTAGCGAGCTTTGGGCCAATGACTCCCAAACCAGTTGGTTTTAGGGCATTAGGTATTAAAATACCCTTACAGACTTAATAACTCGGATCTCAGATTTTTTTTTTTTTTTATTCCATCACTATTTTTTAGATGTTTCCTCCAAATGAACTAGACTACTGGATATTACAAACTTTTCAATTTTAGCTTATGTCTGTATGTTACCATGTATGTTGATAATATCTGCTAACTAAGTATATGAAGATTCATTTTAGTCAGTTTTATGGAGAATTTACAAATTTAATAATTCAAAAGTGAATAAACAAAAATTAACTTGTTTTGAATTAGGTTTGAAATACGTCTCAGGAGTGGGAATTCCTTACACAGCTATTTCTTACCAATTTCATCTTTTTAGTCAACATAACAACCACATATTTCTACTAGTCATAAAACTATAATTTACATGTTTTTTTTTTTTTTATGAAAGTCTCTTGCTGACGAAGGATTGTTCACAACTAGGACTCCCCACTCAAGGGTTCAAGCGACCAAGTGAACGCACCTTTTTTATACCTTATGGTACGTGCCAACGAATTTATGGTGTGTGACTAACTGTCGAATGGACTTCCCGTTGTAGATTCCCCAGAGGGAAGGTGGAGCGAGGCTCACTTAAATACCCAAGCCCCTTAGGCTCTTATCGCTTGTTGTCAGGAATAAACAACGAGTCCTCCAAACTAGTCTGTCACAACACGCTACAAGTGAATGATTATCTAGGTGCCTTCACAGCTTTTCCTTATAGAAAGGTAGTGAGTGAAGGAAGACACCAAACCATCACCTAACTTTAAATATGCCCTTTGTTTTTATTAATTTTTTAATTTTTTTGTATTTTTCGAAAAATTTTGGACTAAAAATAAAAACACAATACAAACAAGTACTATTAACTATTCCTCACCCCCAAACCTAAATGAGACATTGTCCCTAATGTCTTAAACATAAGAAGAAGAGTTTAGAAGATAGTACCTGGTTGAATGGGTTGCCTCCCAGCTAGCGCTAAATTTTTCGTCTTCAGCCAGACGTGACTGAAATCCATTTGTCAAGGCGGTTTCAGCGTCGTTTTGGATGTCCGATTAAAGACATTCCCATGTGCGTTGCTTTTGAAGGGTCTCTTCCAACGGTAAGGTGGTAAAAAGAATTTTGTCCCATTTAGTGCTTGTGCCACCTTTTTGATCTTTGTTGCTCCAGTGATTCCTGAAAAGAAAGAAAGAAAATCAGGAGGTCTTGTATGGTGCTTGACTTGGAATGGAAGTTCCATTCTGTCAAACTTCTGGTTGATATCTTTGATTTGTACTCCCCAAAACAACGATGTTTCTTCTGAATGCTCTGGATTTTAATTTGGTCAGACATTTGCTCATCCATTTGCTCTGCTTCTTGCTCAACTTTTTCTTTACAGATGTATTTGTAAATTTCCATATTCAGCTCTTCATCTGTCATCTGTGCAATACATGCTTCAAAATTGTCAACCTGAGGATGAAAAGAAATGTCAGATATTAGGTCTTCATCCTCTGATCTGACTGGAATGATTGGCTCAGGTAGATCTTCTTCAAACATTAGTGCAAAGCATTCTCCAAGATCTACATTCTGAGGATGGAAAGTTTCATCCTTCCTTGTTGGTGCAGTTGGTACAAAAAACTCAGCTTCTTCATCCTCGTCAGAGTCAGAATAATAAAAATCAAATTGAGACTTTGTTGGTTTGGGCTCCTGAACTGATATCTCAGATTCTTGATACTGCTCAGCCTCGTCCTCTGTTATGATGTCATGATGAATCTCAGGATATTGAAAGGCTTCTTCAGTAGTATTTGAATTTGCTCCGTGAGATATGTGATTCAGGTTCTCTGTTAATTGTCTAACTTGATCTGTCATTCTCTGTATAGACGCTGCTTGACTTTGTATTTGTGCTTCAAATGAGCTTCCCGTTCCTCGAACAAATCTTTGAGCATGTCATTCAACTGATCTTTCTCTGATGGATCTGGTTCATGATGAAGATCGTAGATGGATGGTGGATAAGATGGAAAATGTGATGATTCTACGTACCTTGGTTGATTCCAAAAATTCTGCCACTCTGAAAGGTAAATACATTGATCGCTCGGGTGGTTACCATCACAAATTACACATCTCCCCATTTCATTCTGTTGATCAAATGTAGAATTGCTTGATTCTGAATTCCAGTGATAATTGTTGTGTTGGACAACAGGCCTCAGAAAACTAGACTGTTGCTCCTGGATTTGGGGTGTATCTTTTTCTAGTAAAGCTCGTAATGTTTCAAAATATTCCATTTTTTAATCACCTGAAAATAAGAGAAAGAAATAAAAATTGCAGATAAAAAACAAAGAAAATTAGATACAAGTAAATTAGATAGCTTCAAAATTAATAACTCAAGAAATATAAGTCCCCGGCAACGGCGCCAAAAACTTGACCGGCGTAAACACACACGTATAACGCAAGCGCACGTATCGTTCAAGTAGTATAAAAATATCGATCCCACGAGGACTTAATTCCTACTGTTGTTATTAATTGTTGATACTATTTATTTACAGATATCTAATTATAGGGATAAGGGAATTGATTGCTTGAAATGATTTGATTTGTAGATTTGCTAAATAAATAAAAAGATAAAAAGACAAAAGAAAATACTAAGGAAAATAAAAGACTCAAAGATCTAGGGTTGTGAATCTTTCTAATATCTTTTAAAAGATGAAGTAGTTATATCATAGTTGGGTAAAATATTGAATTATTAATCTGGAACACTAAATTATGTAAAAGCCTCTTCCGATGGTCATTTACAAATACCTAGAATAATCAAATTGAACCATATGTCTATGTCAATTAAATTACCTAGATTCATTAAGATTGAATTCCAATTATTGATTACCCCCGCCCGACAGGTATATGTCTATCCTGTAAGGAAATCTATTAAAGGTTTATCTATCCTTAAAGAAGATCGTGGGTTATTGAGTATAATGTCTTTAAACTTAAAATCCCTATGTCTAGTTCATTTTAAGTTTTATCTAATCAATTTTATTAGTGATCAGTTAATAAAAAGGCATTAAGGTTATGACTCAACAAATAATTCTTTAATTACCAAAACTATAATCTAACCCTTTTTAAATCGGTGATATTAGATTTTATCACAACCCTAGATATTTAACTTAGTTATAACACATAATTAGAACAAGTAAAAAGACATAAAAATTACTAAAAAGTAAATGCGGAAAAATAAATAAAATGCTAAGGTAAAAGGAATTAACTTCTACTATTTACTATTTAGATATCTCCCATAAAATAATATATAATCTTGTGATATTTTAAACCAACCGTCCAGAATGGCGGTATCCTGATTAAGTCAAATTCAAATATACCAGCCATAAGGCGGAACAGAAATATAAATTTAAACCAACCGTCCAGTATGGCGGTATCCTCATTAAGTCAGGTTTACCAGATTAAATTAAATAACCAACCGTCCGGAATGGCGGTATCCTTTATTAATATGATTTTAAATAGTTTATATATCATATTTTAAGGGAGATTAATCTAAAAAGCAATAGTAAAAGAATTACCTTATTACCTCAGCATGGTGAGGTTACCCCCTCATGGTTGAATAGAATTACTACTACAAAGCGTAAATAAAACTGAATAAAAGAAGCAAATAAGAAGAACTCTCTATTATATAAGGATTTCAGAGGAAGAGGTACATTTGAAACTAAAAATTCGAAATCTATTTATAGGCAAAAAAATCTAATTTTTTATTATTATTTTTCTGATTTTTTTTATTTTATTATTTTTCTGATTTTTATTATTATTTTTTTTTTTTTGGATCGCTGAATTTTCGACACGTGGCATGGTGTGCTAAAAAAGACGGCTCGTTGAATCTTTGACACGTGGCAGACGCCCAAAATTACCAAAATACCCTTTGTGTCGGGACGCCCAAAATTACCAAAATACCCTTTTGCCAAATTTCACAGTTTTGCTTCAAATCACCTCCAGAATGTCCTGAAATTTTATTTCGGTGTCGGGATGTCCAAAATTACCAAAATACCCTTTGTGTCGGGACGCCCAAAATTACCAAAATACCCTTTTTGCCAAATTTCACCAAATTTCACAGTTTTGCTTCAAATCACCTCCAGAATGTCCTGAAACTTTATTTATCTACAAAATAACACAAAACACATCAAAATATTCACAAAACTCAAGAAACTATACAAAATATCAAGTTAAATGAGTGGGAAATAGTGATACATTTATCACTCATCAGTATGTAACTTATGGAATTGACGGATTACTTGTGCACATGTAGAGGACTGGGGGGACGGCGATACGTAACGCCCCCAGATCTTAGTTCAGGACTAGGGATGACATATGCCCCTAGACCTTAGATTCAGAGCTTGGAGGGTAGCATAGATCCGCACCCCTAGTTCTAGTTCAGTGGCTTAGGGGACGACGATACTTAACGCCCCAATACCAATAGTTTCAGGGACATGTAGTGGCATGCTTTGGGGGACGGCGATACGTAACACCCCAATGTCATGGATTTGCACTCATGGTTCTAGTTAGGCATATGAGGGGATAACGATACATAACGCCCCCATACGTCAGGTTTTTCAGAGATTGAGAATAAGTTTTCTATATAATAGTTTTCATATATCAGTTTGCAAATACAGATTTCAGAACTCTATTTTACAGGTATTCCCGTAGGACGAGCTCGAGGGGATGAATACTGATGACAGTCACTAGTGGGTTTAATCCACCAAGTTGAGTCAGAGATAAAGTTCAGTCAAGTTTAGTAAAGTTCTATTTCAGAAAATTGTATAACAAAATTGTGTACGAGTACTCATATATAAGTTGTTAAATTAAGTAATGTTGAGTTTTAGTTGTGTGTAGTATTTTATGTTCTGTTTCATGGTTTGGGCAATGGTCCCGTATATGAGATTATGTTTAAGGAAAGAGTAACAGTGTTGTTTATATTTCGAAAAACAAAGGCTCCGGGGAATAATACGACCTATTCCATGTCGGTAGCATCACCCGGATTGGGGATGTTACAAAGATGGTATCAGAGCATGGTCTAGGAAGTCAGTGACTGCAGTGGGTAGAGTGTTGCGGTCTTGTATACGTAGTATGCCCGGGATACTAGTATATAAGGCACGACCTCTCCAGTATCCAATCCTCGTGTACATCCTCAAGCTCCATAGATAGGTTAGTAAGCATTCTCAAGGCTACCCGAATTTCTTCCCAATAAGTAACCCTAATTCTTGTTCTAGTTACGAATCATTCCATGACTATTCGAAATTAGTAGTAAAGGATCAGGTTAAGCTATGGAACTAAAAAATACAAGTGCTTAAAGAAGTAAGAAAGGAAAGCTATAAGAAAGGAAGAAAAGATGCATAGGTATTTAAGCAGCCAGAGAAGGAAAAGTAAAAAGACAGAAAGAAATAGTAAAGTTCTAAGGATACCCACCCAGGAAAGTAGGAAGAGAAATAGAAAGCTAGAAAGAAAAGTAAGGAAAGATACGTTGATGTTCAAGTAAACAGAGACAGTAAGTGGGAAAGATACAAAAGTAGATGATAAAAAGAATACTAGAAGTTATAGCAATAAAAGGAATATAGCAGGTCTGAGTAAGAGTAAGAATGCCAAATAAATATATGCAAGTTTCCTTCTGTCCTCAAGATTATTCCTTTCCTTGAGAAGCCTTTTCAAACTAAATCAATAGTGGCAAATACCCTGTGTAGATGACAGGCCCTTCGAATAGCAAATGAATGACAGAAGCATAAGAGAGGTGAGAAGTCAGAGTTAGACATGGAATTCCAAAGAATTAAAGATGTTAAAAAGAGAGTATAGATCCCCAAACCCAGGCATACAAGTAAGTAAAAGAAAGACGTAAGCAAAAATGATTAAATTATCCTACCCAAAGAAAATCGATATAAATACGGCTTTAAACTACACTGATTCTTACCCCTCAGTAATACCGATTACGAAAGTTGTTCTGATAAACTTATTTTATCCCTACCTTATATAAGTGATGGATTCTACCAGGACACAAAGTATTAGACAAGGACGCCGACACCCATTGAGATATAGACTTCTGCCCCACCTTATACCAGCATTAGGTAAAGTTAACCGTAAAGAAGTTCGATGAGAATTTATCCAAAGTAAGAAATAGAAAGCATTGAATGATAGACCACCCAGATGAGAACTAAGGAGGTTTTAAGGGGTAGAAAGGAAAGAACCAGACCGAAGCCAAGAAGAGCAAGATCACAGTACTAATGAGAATCCATAGATCCGACCAACATCGGTAGAAATTTATGAAAGAATAAAAGGATAGATTGACCGGCGTAAACACACACGTATAACGCAAGCGCACGTATCGTTCAAGTAGTATAAAAATATCGATCCCACGAGGACTTAATTCCTACTGTTTTTATTAATTATTGAATCTATTTATTTACAATTATCTAATTGAGGGAGAAGAGAATGATTGCTTGATTGATTTGGTTGATTGTAGTTTTGCTAAATAAATAAATAAATAAAAAGACAAAAGAAAACACTAAAGAAAATAACAAAAGACACAAAGATCTAGGGTTGTGAATCCTTCTAATATCTTTTAAAAGATGAAGTGATTATTTTATGTTTGTGTAATAAATCAGTTTACTAACCTGGAACACTAAATTATGCAAAAGCCTATGTCGATGGTCAGCCACAAATACCCAGTTTAACCAAATTGAACCATATGTCTATGTTAACCAAATTATCCGGATTCATTAAGTTTAAGTTCCAATTATGGCTACCCCCGCCCGACAGGTATATGTCTATCCTGTAAGGAAATCTATTAAAGGGTTATCTATCCTCAAGGAAGATCGTGGGCTATTAAGTTTAAGGCTGAAACCTAAAATCCCTATGTCTAGTTCATTTTAGATTTACCACATCAATCTTATTGGTGATCAGACAACAAGAAGCATTAAGCTTAAGACTTAATAAGTAAACCTTTAAATTACCCAAACTAAAAAATAACCCCTTATAAACCGGTGATATTAGAATTCATCACAACCCCAGATAACTAACACATAACTAGGGCTAGTAAAAACTTAAAAGTAAAAGACATAAAGTAAAAATAGTGAAAAGTAAAAGACATAAAGTAAAAGCTGAAAAGTAAAATAAAATAAAATAAAATGCTAAGGTAAAAGGAATTACTTTTACTATTTACTATTTTAGATATCTCCCATAAAATAATATATAAACTTGTGATAATATTACCAACCGACCATCTGGCGGTATCCTTTATTAGTCAGGTTTAAACCAGAGATTAAAATGAATTACCAACCGACCAATCTGGCGGTATCCTTTTTAAGTCAATATTTTAAATAGTGAATGTATTATTTGTAAGGGAGATTAATCTAAATAGTAACAGTAAAAGAATTACCTTTCACCCTAGCTAGGGAAGTTACCTCCTCATGGTAACTAGTAAAAACTGTAAAAAGTAAAAAGGAAAAGTAAATTACTATATTTACAAAACGTAATTAAAATTATTTACAAAACTAAAAAAAAAACTAAAAAAAAAACTAAAAACTAAAAGAAACTAGAGAGAGAAACTCTCTCTTTACATCAAAGAGATGAGAGAGAGTGGTGCCTCTAAAACTGAAATTTGAAGCTCTATTTATAGGCGCGGATAGGCATCTAGCGTCGCGACGCTGAGGCCTTTGGCGTCGCTACGCCAGATTCTGTCGACATGGCACGCTCTGGTTCGTCGGTTGCAGATTCTGGATAAGGTGACACGTGGCGAGTGGTTGGGCTTCAATTATTGTGACACGTGGCGGCTTCTGATTGGTCGGCTAGATTCTTATCCGCCACGTGTCAGATAAGGATTAGATAGCCAATAATTGATGCTGACATGGCGACACGTGGGAAAGAGACTGTCGGCACCGTAGGATTGCGACACGTGGCACTTCCTGATTGGCTGATGATGACGTGGCGGTGAGGTGGCAGTTTGACTTGGTCAACCTGGTGATGTGGTTGATGACGTGGAAATGACGTGGAGTTACATGTGGCACACGTGGCGATGATGACTGTCGGTACCGTAGGATGATGACATGTGGCACGGTGCACGTTAGCAGATCGGCTGTGATGGTGACATGTGGCGCGGCGCATGTTAGCAAAGTGAAACTTTTCTCAGATTATGACACGTGGACCCGGTGCACGTTAGCACTGTCTGGCGCACGTTAGCACTGTCCGGTGCACGTTAGGCGTCGCGACGCGGGAAATTACCAAAATGCCCTTTTCGTCCAATTTTCACTGTTTTGGCCCAAATCACCTCCAGAATGTCCTGAAACTTTATTTATCTACAAAATAACACAAAATACATCAAAACGTTCACAAAACTCAAGAAACTATACAAAATATTAGGTTAAATGAGTGGGAAATAGTGATAGATTTACCGCTCATCACAGATCCATGGGATTGGAGATACTCAAAATTTAACAAAAGTATCCTTATGAACACCAAGGCTAAATGATATAGTTGTGGCCTATAGTAAGAGCGGAGAACAAAAGTTTAGGAAAAAGCCCAGTAAAATGGACTAGTACTAGCCTCAGTAACTCAGTCTAGAACTAAGAGATAGGGTGAGAAGATATATAGGAGGATACAAAAAGTAACAAAAGAGTTTAATATATATAGTGACAGAGACAAAGTAACTTAAAGGTAGAAACATAAAGCAGAGACCTCATGATAGGTGATGAAAGTTGAGGAATCCTAAAACATGAACACCTAACCAGACCGTCACCAAGCTTAAGAAAATAATAAGGAATGCGAGCTCACCGATCCTTATGGAATACATGTACACACCTCTCTACTTAGAACCCAGTAAGGAAAAGAACCAGTAAAGAAGCATATTTGACAGAGTAGATGGATTATGAGATAGTTAGATCGCCGAGCCAACAAGTGCAACGGGACAAAGATAAGAATCATAAGACGATAATGTTTTTATATAAGATAGAATAATTTGAAAACATGGAAAATGGAGCCAAATCTCAAAATTATCATTGAATTAAGAACCTTTGAGGAGGCAAAGACTTAGATGAGTAAGAAAATAGAGAAAACAATTCTCAGGAATATAGCAAATGTAATTTATAAAGAGTCTCATTGTATTATGATGAAAGAACTAGTAAGAGAATGGCATATGAATCGAAGGATTTAATAAAGATATCTTAAGCAATCAAAGTTGATGGAATTTCAGGGGAGTAGAGACGAAAGGAGTTCCAAGAACTGTGATGAGGAGAAATTCTAAGTAGCAGAGTAAACTTTATAAAGAGCAATAATAAAGGAAATATAGTAGAACTTTGAGAGTAAGTAATGATCGCAGATGTTCAAGCAACAAAGATTGGTGAAAAGAAATATAGAGGTAGTACAATGGAGTTTTTAGAGGGCATGACTCTATAGGAGGTCCACAATAAAAGGTAGTATGATCGATAGTCGGAAGGAGGATCAAGGGTGAAGTTGAAGCAGGAAACTCAGGTAGTATCTAGCAGAAGAATTTTAGTACGAGAGTCAAGCTAGATGTGTAAACACGGAGAATTATAGGCTAATGGGTAAACAAAAAGTACAACAATGACATGAGTAGTTATTGAGATTACCACCATCAATAAGACGTCAGGGCTAAACCCCACCCTCCCAACCCTCATTATATAACAGCAAAAAAGATGGACCCCGATTTTTTTACTTTAAAAGAAAATTCCAAGAATAATTGAATACACAATAAAGTAACTGCGAGAAGAGACATGGTCATCAGGCCACTTCTTGTGGAAGTACTACCTCTTGGGAGGACTTGACAATATCATGTACAATGTGTACCAAGTTATGATTTCTGTGAAGATTCTCTGGGAATCTCTCGAGAAGAAATATAAAACCGAGGATGTCGGGCAAAATAAATTTGTCATGGGTAGGTTCCTGGACTATAAAATGGTAGATTCAAGAACGGTAATGTCTCGGTTGGGTGAGCTACAATTGATCATTCATGAAATATTGGATGAAGGAATGAAACTCTGCGAGACGTTTCAAGTTGCCACAATCATTGAAAAGTTGCCTCTATCATGGAAGGACTTCAGAAACTATCTGAAACACAAAAAGAAGCAGATAAGTCTTGAAGACCTTGCATTTCGATTGAGGATCGAAGAGGACAATAGGAAGTCCGAGAATGCCTGCTACAAGGCTATGGAGTCTAAGGCCAACATCTTCGAAGGTAGAAAGGGTAGTAAAAGGAGAAAGAACAGTGGAGCTAATTCTTCCCAAGCAAACAGGAAGTTCAAAGGGAAGTGATACACCTGTGGGAAAAGCAATCACATGGCAAAGGACTGTAAAAATAAGAAGTGTCATGACAAAGGCAAGAAAAAGAGAAATGAGACCCATGTCACTGAAGATGAGTAGCTAACTGATGAGATCTCAAAGATGAACCTCTCAGCAGTTGTAACAGAAGCGAACTTGGTTGGGAATCCTAGAGAATGGTGAGTAGACACTGGGGCTACTTGTCATATATATGCTGATAGCAAGATGTTTTCCTCATATCAAAAGGTCGATGGAAGCGATCATTTGAAAATGGGAAACTCATCTACATCTAGAGTGGTTGGACAAGGTACAGTAGTTCTGAAGATGACATCCGAAAAAGAGCTTACATTGAAGAATATTCTGCATGTTCCTGATATTCGGAAGAACTTGGTTTCGGGCTCTCTCCTTAGCAAGAATGGCTTTAAGCTTGTATTTATTTCTGACAACTTTGTACTATCTAAAAATGATATTTATGTAGGAAAATGATACCTCACTGAGGGCCTTTTCAAGTTCAATGTAATGATTGTCAATCGACACAGTGCTAATAATAAAGCTACAACTTTTTCTTATATAATTGAGTCACAAAATGTATGGCATGAGAGGTTAGGACATGTTAATTATGATACAATACGTAGACTAATTAACATGGACCTTATACCTAAATTTATAATTGATAACCAATATAACTGTGAGGCATGTGTTGAAGCAAAAATGCATAAAGCATCTTTTCATTCCATAGAACGAATGAGCAAATGTGAAGCTATTGGGAGCTTTATACATTATAAGAACGAAGTTGAAAATCAACTTGGCAAGAAAATCAAATGAATCAGGAGTGATAGAGGTGGTGAATATGTGTCACCATTTGGTGAATATTGTTCTAATCATGGAATTATTAACGAAACTACTGCTCCTTATTCGCCTCAACAAAACGGGATTGTTGAGCGCAAAAAATGAACGTTGAAGGAAATGATGAACGCCATGTTGACAAGCTCTGGTTTACCCCAGAATATTTGGGGGGAGCCTTGCTTTCCACCAACTACGTTCTGAACAAGCTAACTCACAGAAGATTGGACAATACACCATATGAATTATGAAAAGATCACATACCTTCCTACAAATATCTGAAAGTGTGTGGGTGTCTTACCAAATTAATGGTTCATAAACCTAAGAAGGTTAGAATATGACCCAAAACTATTGATTGTATATTCATTGGATATGCTCGCAACAGTAGTGCGTATTGATTCTTAGTACATAAGTATGAAATTCCTGACATCAACCTGAATATGATAATTGAGTCAAGGAATGCGATATTTTTTGAAAAGATATTTCCTTGTAAGGAAAGACAAAGAACAGAGTCTCTCAAAAGAACTATTGATACTGTCAAAGACAGTGATCAGGCTGACCAAGTGTCAGATCAACATGAAAATGTTGAGGCAATTGAACCTAGACGTAGCAAAAGAGCTAGAACGTCTAAGTCATTTGGACCCGATTTTCTGACATACTTGTTAGAAAATGAGCCTCAAAGCTATAAAGAAGCAATGTCTTCGTCGGAGGCACCTTTGTGGAAAGAGGCTATCAATAGTGAAATTGATTCCATCCTACAAAACCATACTTGGAAGTTGGTTGATCTTCCTCCAGGTTGTAAGCCACTGGGCTACAAATGGATATTCAAACGGAAGACGAAACCAGATGGATCAATAGATAAGTATAAGGCAAGACTTGTCATAAAAGGTTATAGACAAAAAGAATGCCTTGATTACTTTGATACTTATTCACCAGTGACTCGTATCACATCAATAAGAATGCTCATCGCTATAGCAGTTATATTTGGTCTTGAAATACATCAAATGGATGTAAAGACGACATTCTTAAATGGTGAACTAGATGAAGAGATTTACATGGAATAACCAGAAGGTTTCAATATTCCTGGACAAGAACAGAAAGTGTGCAAACTTGTAAAATCTTTATACGGATTAAAACAAGCACCTAAACAATGGCATGAAAAATTTGACAAATAGATGTTGCCAAGTGGGTTCAAAATCAGTGAGTGAGATAAGTGTGTATATACCACATCAACTCAAAAAGGATATGTCATTGTGTGTCTCTACGTATATGCTAATAATTGGTAGTAATCATGAGATTATTCAGTCTACCAAGAAAGTATTGACCGGTAAATTTGATATGAAAGATTTAGGAGTAGCTGATGTGATATTAGGAATTAAGATTTCAAGAACATCAGAGGGGTATATATTATCTCAGACTCACTACATTGAGAAAATACTTGAGAAATATAATAAAGGGGATCTAAATGTGGCTAGAACCCATGTAAACCTAACTCTTCATTTATCAAAGAATACTGGCTCAAATGTATCGCAATTAGAGTATTCAAGAATCATCGGAAGTTTGATGTATCTCATAAATTGCACACGACCTGATATCGCTCAAGTTGCAAACATGCTTAGTAGATATATGAGCAATCTAGGACATAACCACTGGAAAATCATAGTAAGAGTTTTGAGGTATCTGAGAAAAACTTCAAAATATCGTCTGCATTATACGAGATATCCTACTGTTTTAAAGGGATACAGCGATGCTAACCGGATATCTGATACAGTGGATTCCAAATCTACGAGTGGATTTATTTTCACACTTGGTGGTGCAGCCGTGTCATGGAAATCCTCGAGGCAAACATGTATTGCCCGGTAACTATGGAATCAGAGTTCATAGCATTAGATAAAACAACGGAAGAAGTGGAATGGCTTCGAAATTTCCTAGAGGATATTCCAAATTGGCCCAAACCAGTGCCAGCGATAAGTATACATTGTGATAGTCAATCGGCTATTGGGAGAGACCAAAATACAATGTATAATGGTAAGTCTCGACATATACGTCGCAGACATAATACCATACGACAACTACTCTGAAGTGGCATAATTTCGATAGATTATGTCAAATCAAAATAAAACCTAGCGGGTCCACTTACTAAAGGTTTATCTAGAGAGCAAGTTGAGAAGTCATCGAAGGGGATGGGCTTGAAGCCTATTTGACTAGAGATCCAACCTAGCTGACTGGAGATCCCAAGATTTGGGTTCAAAATGGACAACTGAAACTTTGTGCAATTCAAAACAAGCACTATATAGTTTTATACTCTTTCACATTCCTATAATAAAGCAGAGTGCTGTCTATCAAGGTTAGGGTAAGCTAAAGCTTTTAATGATCACTATATTAGGAGAAGAGTCCTAATGAGGGTAAATGCGAATTACCTCTTTATAGTAGATCACATATTTCAAGTAAGAAGTGAGATCGCTTCCATGAGAGTTTTTAAAGGTTGAATTCCCTAAAAGACTTAATGAATCCAGAACCAATGTTCATGGCCGAAATGAACACAACCGTAGAACGGGAAATGGTCTAAGTAAAGCTGTGTGTTGGCAATTGTCTTGGTTTACACCAACGACATAACAGTTCAAGACTATGGGTCAATGGTTTGCCAAGTAAATTCGATTGTCATTCACTAGAAAAGGTTTAAGGCGAAATCTACCTATTTCGATGCAGCTTTATTTCACTGAAACTCTCTTAAGTGTCTGCATTAATATTTAGAGAATTGTGGGGGATTGTTGTAAATTCTCTTATGTGTGTATGAGAGTCATGTCCTTTGGGTTATACCTTATGGGAAAGACACAAATATGTAGGGACATGTCCTCTAATTTGGAAAGATGAGACTCTAGGCCTCAAATGACATAAGGGAATGGGTATAACCCTTGGGAGGGTTACACCCCAAACCAAAGGGTGCCCTTAAAGACACCCTTCTATGCCTATAAATTAAGAGGTATTGAGTTCAATTGATATCCTGAAAATTACAAGTCTCATACATTGTCTTAGAGGGTCTTTTAAGAAAAAAGAGAGTTTCCACCATTTGTCTTTGTTCAAGATCTTGTGAAAGGCGTGTCCCTTCTACAAGAAGCATACAAGTAATCCTGAGAGAACGTTAGCCACAAAACCATTCGTTGAGCACCGAGGCGGGGCTAATAAGTTCTTAAGGATATAGGCAACTCGACTTGAATTTCAAGTTTTGATCATCTTCTACATTTTCCAGGTTTTTCTTATGTTTATGGTTCATGTTTAATCTATCATGATTCCATTATTGTGTTCTAGTTTTGGAATGATTGAGATTAATATTCATGTTAGTTTCGTTTAATGACATGACTGTGAAGCGGAAAGCTTGTTCCCACCACTGACCACCCCCCACACTTTATCTTTCTAATATCATCTTTTTGTAACCTTGTGTGTTTTGTGGTGCCCACCCATGTCCCCACCCACGTGTCACTCTCTCATGTCTTTCTCAATTACACTTATCATTTCCAACGGGCCATTGGCTTACTCTCCCTAATACCCCATGTTTAATTTACTACACTTTTTTTTTCACTCTTTTAATTTACTACACACTCATGAATTTGTCCACCTCTGCATGGCTTACTGTCCCTTAATTACACCACATGTTTAATTACTAATTAACTCTTTAATCCTGTTACGTGTTGTCACACGATTGGCCGTTAAATAAAACAAACTTTTTTCCCATCATATATAATCCCAGCCCGTCTAACCCATAGTATTTTCATTTATTCCTTTCATTTAAAAGAAAGTAATACTGAGTATCATAATATTTGGGCCTATAATAAATAATAATATATATAGTGATTTTTTTGTCTCATAACGAAATATTTTTTTGTCTTATAAAACTTTGTATATAAGGGTGTGTATATCATTATTGTTAATTATCTAATGGGTCAATGCCGGTTGGGACTCAAAATTATTCTTAAAAGAATGGTCAGTGGTCACGGCTCCTCTATGCAACCTTTGAACAAAACCTTTATCAATTGATTCTTTTTTATATAACCCTCAAAGTCTCAAACTCCATAGCCAAAAGATCAAATAAGGTTGCAGCAAATGGAGAGCACAGAATCATCGACCGGGTCGCCGCAGCCGAACCTCCCGCCGGGGTTCCGGTTCCATCCCACAGATGAAGAGCTGGTGGTTCACTACCTCAAAAAGAAAGCAAGCTCAGCTCCTCTCCCTGCTTCAATTATTGCAGAAGTCGATTTGTACAAGTTTGATCCATGGGAGCTTCCAGGTAATTATTACAAATATAGAAAAAGTAAATATATATATATATATATATATATATATATATATATATATATATATATATATATATATATATATATATTAATAATTATTTGGTACTTTTAATTTTCAGCAAAGGCAACGTTTGGAGAGCAAGAATGGTACTTCTTTAGCCCTAGGGACAGGAAGTATCCGAACGGGGCTCGGCCAAACCGGGCGGCAACTTCAGGATATTGGAAGGCTACCGGAACAGATAAGCCAGTGATTAGCTCCGTGAGTAATCAAAAAATTGGTGTAAAAAAAGCACTTGTATTCTATGGAGGTA